>ML279212.1:0-29642 GCA_005239495.1 Nicotiana undulata | reverse complement strand
ACGGATGTATTCCGGGAGCTTCCCCCCTATACTGCATTGCATATTTAAATTGGGACTACAGACATATTCTGGGAGCTTTCCCCCTGTAATGCATTGCATATTTAAGTTGGGACTACATATGTATTCCGGGAGCTTTCCCCCCAGTACTGCATTGCATATTTAAATTGGTACTACGGACGTATTCCAGGTGCTTTCCCCCTGTACTGCATTACATATTTAAATTGGGACAACGGATGTATTCCGTAAGCTTCCCCCCTATACTGCATTGCATATTTAAATTGGGACTAGGGACGTATTCCGGGAGCTTTCCCCCTGTAATGCATTTCATATTTAAGTTGGGACTACAGGCGTATTCCGGGAGCTTTCCCCCTATTCTCCATTGCATATTTAAATTGGGACTACGGACGTATTCCGGGAGTTTTCCCCCCTATACTGCAATGCATATTTAAATTGGGACTAGGGACGTATTCCGGGAGCTTTCCCCCTGTACTGCATTGAATATTTAAATTGGGACTACGGACGTATTTCGGGAGTTTTCCCCCCTGTACTACATTGCATATTTAAATTGGGACTACAGACGTATTCTGGGAGCTTTCCCCCTCTACTGCGTTGCATATTTAAATTGGGACTACGAACGTATACCGGGAGCTTTCCCCTTGTACTGCATTGCATATTTAAATTGGGACTACGGATGTATTCTAGGAGCTTTCCCCCTGTACTGCATTGCATATTTAAATTGGGACTACGGGCGTATTCCGGGAGCTTTCCCCCTGTACTGCATTGCATATTTAAATTGGGACTACGGACGTATTGTGGGAGCTTTCCCCCTGTACTGCATTGCATATTTAAATTGGGACTACGAATATATTCCAGGAGCTTTCCCCTGTACTTCATTGCATATTTAAATTGGGACTACGGACGTATTCCGGGAGCTTTCCCCCTGTACTGCATTGCATATTTAAATTGGGACTACGGACGTATTCCGGGAGCTTTCCCCCTGTACTGCATTGCATATTTAAATTGGGACTACGGACGTATTCCGGGAGCTTTCCATTGTACTGCATTGCATATTTAAAAGCATTATTGAAAAGCATTGTCTTGCAGGAAAAGATATTTATTGAAAAGCATTGTCTTGCAGGAAATGATATTTGAAAGGCATTTATTGGGGAAAGTATATTTGAAGTTCTTGTATTTTGGAAAGAGCTATGTTTTAAAGATTACTCTTTCTAAATATATATGTATATATATATATATATATATATATACACATTCGAAGAGAGTATGTTTCAAAGAGGATCTTTCTATACTGAAATGATTATATCTTCAAAGCTTTCAATATAAACTGCTATTTAAATGTTTTCACCAATTTATTGGGTTTATTGTCTAAGGTCTGATGTGAACAAACTGACGTAGTGCTGAGTTACCAGTGTGTTTATTGTGTGGTGGTTTTTCCGGTTTTTGATCGTATTTTCTGTCCATTCTTCTAGTATTATTATGATGTTCCGTTGACTAGTTTTCAGTAATTCTTTCCGCATTTTATTAGTATGTTGTTAACTATATCGTAAAACCTTTAGATAGATATTATGTCCGGTCATTTCTAAATTGATGCCTTTTTTAATTTATTAGACCAGTGGTGTCTCGACTAGTCCTCATCACTACTTCACCGAGGTTAGTCTTGATACTTACTGGACACCGCTGTGGTGTGCTTATACTACACTTCTGCGCATTTGTTTGTGCAAATCCATGTAATTATTGTTAGTAGTTGCGCGGATCATTGACGAGGAGAATCAGGGTAACTTGCTGATGCGTTCTCAGGCTTCGGAGTCACCTTCTTGTATTTTTTATTCATACCCTGTTGTATTCATTCCGAACAGTGGTAATTAGAGATTTTAGAGTAAATTCGTAGAGCTTATGACTTGTATTACCGGTTTTGGGAACATTTTAATTCTGTCAAGATTTCTATATGGAGACTGTTAGATTTTTTTTATTATTGTTGTTATTCTCGAAATGTCAGGCTTACCTAGTCCCTAAGACTAGGTGCCATCACGATACCCAACAGAGGGAAATTTGGGTCTTGACAAGTTGGTATTAGAGCTCTAGGTTCATAGGTGCTACAAGTCATAAGCGAGTTTAGTAGAGTCTTGCGGATCAGAACGGAGACGTCTGTACTTATCTTCGAGAGGTTATAGAACTATTAGGACAATTTCACTTCCTTCATCCCTATCGTGCGAGTTTGTTGATCTTGAAGTTTGAAGTTATCGTTCCATTATCTCATCGATGGTGAGGACACGAGTTGTGGTTCCTGATGAGGTTACCCCGAAGAAAATGTCGCAAGGGTCAGAGACAGAGGACGACAAGGAGCACGTGCCGCAGTTAAGACGCCTACCAGAACATCCGTTCAGGAGCCGCCAACAATTCAAGTTGGGGGATAGGTACTTGAAGTGCCTGTTGCTACCCCGGACGTCAGGAGATCTGGACGCAGATTTTTAGTATAATTGGTAAATTGACTCAGGCAGGTTTGATTCTAGTGCACCGGCTACCTCACAGATCAGGGGAGGAGTTCAGACCCCCACCGTCTACACTCCAAAGCAGCGAGATCATGTTGGTCAGAGTCCAGTTGCCATGGCAGCACAGCATGTTGTTTCAACTCAGCCCGTGGTTTGGGCAGCAGCATCAGAGAAAGAACACCTTGAAATGGAAAGGTAAAGGAAGTACCACCCTCCTATCTTTCAGTGGATTGGCGACGGGTGATGCCAAGGTTTTCTTGGGAAGTGTCCCTATATTCTTCGTACTTCGGGTATTGTGAAGACGAGCGGGATTGCTTATGTCACGTCTCAGGTTCATAGTAGTGGTTTGGTCAGTGGTGGCGGGATATGAGTTGGGGTAACCTGGCCGAGTCAGCTTCACTTGCATAGATTCAGGTTTTAGAGATGTTTTGAGGGAGTTTGCACCACAGTCCCTCCAAGATGCATGATGCGCGGAGTTTGAGCATTTGCGTAAGGACACTATGTCAGTATTGGAGTACGTCGTCAGATTCAGTTAGTTGGCCAGTTATGTACCTCACTTGGTTGCTTCAGTTAGGAGGCAAGTATGTAGATTCATTGAGGGACTCAGGCATGATATTCGGTTCAGCAGGACGCGAGAGTTAGAGTCGGATGCCTTGTTTCAGCAGGTAGTAGGGATCGCTCACTGGTTAGAGAGTATGTGGGGCCGGGAGCGAGAGGACAGACGAGATCGGGAGAAAGAGTTCATTGAGGCAAGAAGGCCTCGAAGGTTGGAGAAATCTACTCGTCTTTGTTATGGGGGCAAGGTACGACACGGTAGAGGTTTTTGTGGGTCAGCTAGTTCAGTTGCATTACCATCTTCTCATGGGGTTTCAGGTACTCATGGGTCTCAGAGGACTCGTATTGTATGGTTTCCATAGCCACGTCAGCAGATGGGTTGTTTTGAGCGTGGAGATGTTAGCCACAGGGTGAGAGATTGTTCTAGGATTCAGGCAGGTGTGTTATAGCAAGGTATTCAGGTGAGTAGAGGGCGCCAAGAGGGTGAGGCCTGACCTGTTGATGTGTTGCATATAGTAGGCTGGAGGACGTTGTTTCATATATTATCATACGAGTATTCTTCGATGTGTTAAATAGGGGCACCATTTGGTTTTCACTATAGTTCTGTTGGTCGGAACAAGTTTCCCTTATTTGTTGTTATATTGATAAGTGAGTTTTATGTTTTGCACTCTATTTCATGCTTGCTCCTGTTGGGAGATCCTATTAGTGGTAACCCGTGTCTATCGCTATCTTATTCGTCATTGAGAGTGGTGAGACTAGAAGTGAGTCCCTGGTGTTCATCATGGTAGGATTATTGTGATTTTCCCTAAGTATTTTGTTTACGAGCTGTGATTTGATACTCCATCGAGATGTGAGTCAGCAAGCATTATGATTTTATTAGCCGAGATGAGTTAGTGGGGAATTTCAATTGGTATGATATATTTGAGGTATGCGATTTAGAGTTGAGGGCGAGGTCCTCGTGATATTTGTGATTCGATATGTTTGGACCGGGCTTAGTACCGCGGTGAAAATGTTATCAGGATAGGATACTTGTGATTTGTTCATATGCTTTGCTTCTTCCTTGTTATTTTGCTTTCGTAAGTCAGTATTGATAGAGAGTTGCGCCTACAGGCTTGTTTGATAGTTCCTTTATATTTTTCTCTTTTCATATTCAATCATTTTCGTTATGTGCTTCTTAGTTTTAGCTTGCGGGAGGTGTGCCCGGTGGTGTTAGTTGTGACTTGGTGAGTCGGGTGTCTAATAATGTGGTCTTCATGTTCATTGCATCTTTATCTGTGTTATGGGTCTTGGAAATAGTGTTCTTTCAGATGTGGGGGCTAATTGCCAATGCTGAGTTGATTTCGGGCAGCTATTGTGATCAAAAGTGTTATTTGAGCCTAGGTGTGACATGCTATATTGTGTTTTCATGCCTTATGGGTATTGTCGTGAGTTGATGCAGCTGGTTGAGGCTAATGCCGGATACGGATTTAGAATCGGGTCTTTTTGAGAAGAGTAGAAGGTGAGAAATTGAGGTATGAGGCTTATCGGTGGTGATGGGATGGCTATATTGCAGTTATGATTGCGTCATCAGGATTATGTAGGTTGGGGTAACGTGGGATCACCCACGGGTGTGTGTTAGAAGTGTGAAATCAGTGATTGGATAAGTTCAAGGTGAAGCTTGGCACGTTTGAGGACGAACCTTTGTTTTAAGAGGGGGAGAATCTAACGACTCGACCGGTCATTTTGAGAATTTAAACTCCGTTCGGTGATGTAAGGTCATGAACAACTTCACATTGGGTATACCGACCTGCGTGCGTGGTTGGATTCAATTACCGGATAATCCGGAGTTGAATTGGGAGGCAAATTTCAATTTTTGAAGTTTAAGTGATGAGAGCTTACCGGAGGTTTGACATTTGTGAAAACAGCCTCGGAATGAGTTTCGGTTAATTGCAACAGCTTCGTATGATGATTTAAGACTTAGGCGCGCGTCTGGAATTGGTTTAGGAGGTCCGTAGAGTAATTTGAGGTAATTTGGTGAAAGTTAGAATTTCGGCAGTTTCGGCTGATAGGTGAAATTTAGATATCGAGATCGGAATGGAATTCTGATAGTGGTTGTAGGTCCGTCGCGTCATTTATGATTTGTCTGGAAAATTTCACGTCATTCCGGGTTGAATTGATAGGTTTCAACACGAGTTTTGATATTTGATGTTTTGAAAAAATCATAAGTTTGATTTTTGGTTTGATTCGTCGTTTTCGTGTTGTTTTATGTGATTTCAAACCTCGAGCGAGTCCGTGTTAGGTTATATGACTTGTTTGCATGATTAGACGGGGTCCCGGGGGCCTCAGGTGTGTTTCGGATGGGCTACAGACCATTTTCTTCCAATTTTGAACTGCTGTCTTCTGGTGTTTGAAATTCCTTAATAGCGATCGCAGGGCTTCTTTCGCGATCGCGATGTGCCTCTGTTGGTCGCCTCAAAATCCTTCTTCGCGATCGAGTAAAGGCCCTCGCGATCGCGTAACTCCACCTTTTCTCTTCCGCGTTCGCATGCGCATCTTCGCGTGCGCAAAGTACAACCCAGGCAACCTTCCCTTTTTCCTCTTCGCGATCGCAAGACATGTTCCGCAATCGCATAGTGTAAGCCGGTCAGTAGCATAATTCCATTCTATGCGATCGCAATTGTCTCTACGCGATCGCATAGAACCATTTTTGGCCAATAATATTTTCCTCTACGCGATCGCATAAGAATTCCCGCGATCGCGATGCTTTAAAAACCTGGGCAAAATATAAGTTTTCAAAATCGGGGGTTTCACCATTTTTATCATATTTTGACCTCTAGAGCTCGGATCTTGGTGATTTTTGATGGGTTTTTCACACAATTCGAATGGGTAAGTGTTATTAAATTAGAATTAAATATATTCCATGAATTAGACCTTGTTTTTATCGTTAAATTTGTGTTTTGGGTTGAGGAAAATGTGGGTTTTGAAAGGAAATTTCTAAATTGAAAAATCATGATTTGGTAGACCAAACGATATCGGAATTTGATAAAATTTGTATGATTGAACTCGTATCGGAATGGGTATTCGGATTTTTTAAAATTTGACGGGTTCCGAGGTGCGGGCCCGGGGGTCGACTTTTGGGTCGATTTTTATAATTTTGTAAAGATTGAAACATTATTATTCGGAATAGTTTCTTATACGATTTATGTGTACTTTGAAGTTGTTTTAGTTGATTCTGAGCTGTCCGGAGGTCTTTTCACCCGAGGAGTCTATTTTAGAGTACCGGGTTGTCGTCTTCGAGGTAAGTATCTTGCCTAACCTTGTGTGGGGGAACTACCCCTTATGATTGACTCTTCTATGTTGATTGTATCCCGTGTACGCGAGGTGACGAGTGCGTACTCGGAATTATTTTCAAATAGGTTGGCCTTTTAGGATTCGTAGGTACTTATATTTGCCATGTATGAAGTGGTAATTGTTACATTTGAGTTCCTGATTGCTAGTTTCATTTTTTCATGTTCAAATTAGAAATTACTTGCTTAGTGTCTTTGTTTCTTATTGGTCTTAATTGACTTAAATAAAGACTTTTCCTTTCCTACCGTTGTGCTATATCTTCCTTCATAAACTGCCTATTTGACTAGAACTTGCATAATCTCGCCCTATAACTATTTAGCAGAAATTGGAATAGCTATACGTTAGTGTCAAGCATGCCCGTGAGTTGTACATTGTGATTTATATGATTTTTCCTTAAGTGCGACTTAGTTTTAGTTGATAACCGTCAATGTTGATGATATTTCTTTGCTGTTGCGTATTACTGAGCATTGTTCAAGCTGAGTTTATTCCGTGAAGCTAATTGTCTAAGTGAGATTGGTTATAGTTGCTTCCCTTGCCGGGATGATTTGGTTTCTTTTGTTGTGAACTTGAATGTTAAGAATAGATGCTATATTTACATTGTTTTCCCCTCGTTACCTTGTTTCCCTTTGTTCTTGGCATTCCCTTCAATGGCTACTTCTTATGAGTGAGTTTTACCATTCTCGTGATTTAAACCCATGTATTTGATTTGCTCGTCGCATTTGGCTTTTCCGTCTTTGTTGCTTTTGTGCTCGTTGTAGCAATGTACTATGTCTTGTGTTGTTCTACTTATTCTCTCTGCTGCACTGCATTGCATATTTAAATTAGGTCTACGGACGTATTCCGGGAGCTTTCTCCCTGTACTGCATTATATATTTAAATTGGGATATGGACGTATTCCGGGAGCTTTCCCCCTGTACTGTATTGTATATTTAAATTGGGACTACGGACGTATTCTGGGAGCTTCCCCCCCTCCCTCTCCCGCCTGTACTGCATGACAAATTCTGACTTACGGACTGAGTTCCGGTAGATTTATCTTGAAAAAAATTACGATCCAAAGATTTTTATTGAAAAGCATTGTCTTGCAAGAAATGATATTTGAAAGGCATTTATTGGGGAAAGTATATTTGAAGTTCATGTAATTTGAAAGAGCTATGTTTTAAAGATTTCTTTCTATATATATATATATATATATACACACACACATTCGGAGAGAGTATGTTTCAATGATGATCTTTCTATACTGAATTGATTATATCTTCAAAGCTTTAAATATAAACTGTTGTTTAAAAGTTTTCTCCAATTTATTGGGTTTATTGGCTAAGGTCTGATGTGAACAAAGTGACGCAATGCTGAGTTACCAGTGTGTTTATTGTGTGGTGGTTTTTCTGGTTTTGGCTCGTATTTTTTGTCCATTCTTCTAGTATTATTATGTTGTTCCGTTGATTAGTTTTCGGTAATTCCTTCCCCATTTTATTGCCACGTTGTTAACTATATCGTAAAACCTTGAGATAGATATTATATCCGGTTATTTCTATATTGATGCCTGTTTAATTTATTAGACCAGTGGTGTCTCGACTAGTCCTCGTCACTACTTCACCGAGGTTAGTCTTGATACTTACTGGGCACCGCTGTGGTGTGCTCATACTACACTTCTGTGCATCTTTGTGTGCAGATCCAGGTAATTATTGTTAGTAGTTGCGTGAATCATTGACAAGGAGACTCAAGGTAACCTGCTGCTGCGTTCGCACGATTCGGAGTCACCTTCTTGTATTTATTATTCATACCCTGTTGTATTCATTCCGAACAGTGGTAATTAGAGATTTTAGAGTAAATTCGTAGAGCTTATGACTTATATTACCGGTTTTGGGAACATTGTAATTCTGTCAAGATTTCTATATCGAGACTGTTAGATTTCTTTTATTATTGTTGTTATTTTCCTAATGTTAGGCTTACCTAGTCACTAAGATTAGGTGCCATCACGATACCCAACTGGGGAAAATTTGGGTCGTTACATTAAGGTAAGATCAAATCTGGGCTGTTGATCAAAATTGATCAACGGCCAAGATTTAATCAGCATTGGGTCACGTAATATTAGGAATAGGGCTTGGGTATTTGGGATGGTTTAATTAAGGGTTTGGGCTGGTTTAATTCAGGCTAAAATTAAAATAGAATAGGCTATTTGTTAAATACTCAATCAAAATTAGTTAAATAATTTATAAAATAGCTAATAAATATATAAAAAAATAAATTTCATGCATAGAAATAGTTTTAAAATGATTATTTAGTATTTTAAATTACAAAGGACTAATTTCTGGTAAAAAATAGTACAAAATTATGTGTGTGGGCTATAATTGCAAAGTTATTGCAATTATAGCCAAAAGGTGTCAATTTGGCTATTTATGGAATAATTTGGTCTTAATAGGACCATAAATAATATATTAAATCAAGAAATAGTTTTGAAGTCATTTGTGATGCAATTTTATAATTATTTATTTGAAATAAACTACTGGACAAATTAATAAAATGTGGAAAAATTATGGAAAAGATACCAATTGATGTTAATGCATGATTTTGAAGGTATATATATATATATATATTCAATTAAAAAAAAATTGAAAAAAATTGGGTATCAACACCGTTCTATTAATTATAATTAATAAACTATTTTCGTCATTCACGGAGGAGCTCTAACTTTGATTTATCTTTTAGTTTGTTACATGAACTATGCTTTAAGAACTGATGATATCTCCATATTCAAACTATTAAATTTTCCCTCAAGTAACCCTTCATATAAAAATTTTAGAAAAAAATGTTCTTCTTTTTCATTCAAAAAACAAACTCTCTTTTGTGTTTTTGGTTCTTAACTAATATTACAATAGTTCTAGGCTAAAGATAGTAACATCTAAAGTAAGATTTAAACATCGTATATATTTATAGAGCAAAATAGAGTTTAAGAACCTAAAATATCTGGGAATATAGATTGAGTGTTGATTGACATTATCGATTTTAGTATCAATTAATTCTTACTTATTCTTTTTGGACTTTGCAGTTTTTGATTTACGTGTTTATCGTTATATCAAACTCATTTTTCGCATTTGAATTGAAGATATATTAATTTTGATTAAATTTATTATTCGAAGCAGGAGACAATACATCTTGATGTCTTATTCTTTTAATTCAAAAAAAAATTATTAAAATGGATGCAACTTAGTTCGTTCATATTCAATGATCATCAATGTTCTTCTTTGGATATAAATTAGACTAAGGAGCTATAGCTATTTTATGCAACTTAAATAAGAAAATGATTATATAAGTAAAAATCTTATTTGATTTTGAATATAAATATTAGGAGTTTCAACGAGTAATTCAAATAAAAATATTAATAAATTCCTTTTAGTTTGTATTGAAGTTTTAAATATGTTTACCCTTAAAATCGGATAACAATTAAACATATAATGTGGTTTTAAGGACATGTGATTTCACCTAATACAAATTGATAAGTGTGAAGATTAATAACAAAGATTAACAATAAAGTAAAGCAAACCAGTGTTGAAATGCAATTCAACCATCGAGATAGAGTACCCTCGAACTGATTGATACTATAGTAATGAAGCAGAAAGTAAACTAATGAGCACGAGAGTATAAGCGAGACAGAGTATAAGCGAGAGAGAGAGATAGAGAGAGCTATATTGATTTGATATGTGTGAATGACGTATGTTACAAATTGTAAGAACTCCCCGTATATTGTAGAGCAATTCTACTTATGGTACAATTCTAGTTATATAAGGAAATCTCGTGATTAGCTAAACAATCGCTCTTGATTCGATCTATTCCGAGATTTTAGCCATGATTTTCGACCAGTCACGGATATCTCGCCTTATGTTATTACGTTATCTTTGGTCTTGCTCGATGTCTACCTTGTTTGTCTCGATTCTTACTGGTTTTGATCTCGATAGGTACCCCGAATTTCAAACTCGGTATCTTGTTCCTATTCCTCAGCCAGATCTTCTACGGGGACGACCTTCGATACATCTCCCTGGTCTTGGTCAATTGGTAAAATGATGGGCCCATTTTTAACCGTATACAGATAGTCCTCTCGTTCTTTTCAGTGTAATGACAAGAAACGAATTGAGCCTTCGATTTGCACTTCGTCCTATCGTGATGTCATCTTCGTGACGTGAGTGACGAAAGTGACCGAAACGTCCCGTCGCTATAGTGCCCCATGCATTTAATGTGTTTCACTTGGTGGTCGACCACTAGTTATTTCAAAGTGTCACCGTGAAACCCATAAATAGGCCTTTTTTCTCATTGATTGAAACTTTACTTTCAGTCTTTTCTAATATCCAAATCCTTTTACATCTTTCAAGTTCTTCCGTTCTGCAAAATCTCTAGATTTCGTTGTTAACCCCTTCTCAAAACATCAATTCCTATTATCTTCTCCTTTCTTCAAACTAAAACCAAATGGCGAAGACGTCAAATACCGTACCCCAAAAAGAAACTGTTTCATCATCGCGGCTGGACTGCGACAAAACACCGGTGGAGTCGCGCCCTGAGGAGTGTGTTCTCGGGGGTGCGTCGTCACCTATGACTTTACGATCGAGGAAACTTCGTCGGTCCCCGGTCGATGCGAGCCAGTGTCGAGGTATATATGCTCGATAACTGAGTACATCCTTAATCAGGTGAAGAAAGACTGCAACTGTAAAGGCAAAGAGGTGGTTATTCCGGCCCTTGAAGAAAACATCACTACCCACGTGGAAGGGTTTTTGCGTGTTTACACTTACCCTTTCACACTTGGGCCCCTCGATCCCGTTATCGTCGATTTCTGCCGCAAGTACCCAATAACCTTAGGTTAAGTCCATCCCTTTTTTGGAGGATTGTTATCTTGCTTCGATTTTTCGTGAGCAAGGTCGAGGGGCTTCCTTTCACCCTCGACCATCTAATCAGGTTATACAGCCCCCGACTCTACCGAGGTGGATTAATAAAACTTCAGCATAGATGAGGACAAAGATCGAGGTTGGATGGGTAGGTTCTGTAAGGCCCCGGAAAATTTTGCTAAGTAATTTAAGGTTTTGTGGTGACAAGGTAGGCTAATATATTGTATTTTCAGAGTTTTTGGGTTGAACAGTGCATTGGGGAGTTGACATTTTTCGACTTGGCAAGGACAGGTATAAGACCATGCTTTTGCCTTGCGAGGTCAGGCTAATAGCACGCTAAGATCATGCTTTTGCCTTGCGAGGCCAGGCCTGTAGCACTCTAAGAATAGCCTTTAGCCTTGTGAGGCCAAGTCTATAGCCCGGTCTGGAACTTAAGAGTATCCATTCTTTTATAACTATAACCCGACCCAACTTCATTAAATACGCGCAATGGGTAATTCTTGAGCAAAAACCATGATGCTTTAGAGTGAGAGAAGGAGCCTTAGAGTGAGAAAGTGATCTTCACCAAATCATCCTTCAATCCTTACACAAATCTTTTAATATTGAAAAGGAAAACACACAAGATCTTGATCCTTGAGATAAGATTCTACACCCTAACCCTTAATTTTGAATTCTAAATAAAAGATGTGCAATTATCAATAAAGTTCATGGGTATTGGAGTTGTTATCTTGCTTTCATATGTTATCAACGGGTATAGGAACATTTTGAGCCAAAAATGGTGAAGGATGGGTTGTGGGTTGATGAAATCCTCTATAAAAAGACCTTAGAGACTTAATGCGCACCTAGTGATTGATAGAATACTCAAATGAGCTAGAATCACGATCATCTTCCTAATTTTGTTTCAAAATGTTATATTTCCAAAATAGATTGATGTTGCTAAGAATTCCAGAACATTGTAGAGTTTAAGGAAGCTCAATTGAGGTATGTATAGCTAAACTCTCTTCTTCTTAGAATCGAACCCCTAGTGTTCAAGTATTTGGTGTAAGTTCCTAACTTGATCATACTAGAATTAGCTGCCTTAATGTGTTATGTTGAATGATTTATGGTCAATAATTGTTCTAAATTTTTATCGTGTCATCATGCTATTTGAGAATGTGTTTGAAATGAGGAATATGAGTTGAGAAAGGTTAAGAATTTGTGTCAAGAGTCGAATAAAGCTTGTTAACCTAATTTGTATGAAAAGCCTCAGTGTGATTAAGATTTTCCAAGCTTTTTTACCTTATGTGTGCAATGCCTTAGATGATAGGACTTATTTACGTGGATGATATTGTTATTTGAATGTATAAAAAAGGAAAGATTTGAATTGTAAGACACGGCCAAGTAGCAAGAATGACTTAATAAATGAGGCTACTCGTGCCATGTAATGAAATATGGGAAGGAAATGTGAATTGAGTTGAACAATTGAAAGGATGATGTCTAAAGTGAGATGGCCTAGCCGATCGGGCCGTGATCGGACACCATGTCGCACACATGGTAGATGTGCTGGATTGATTGATTGAAATTATGGATATGGTTGATGTCTCAAATGAGATGACCTAGACGATCGGGTCGAGATCGGACTCCGTGTAGGAACACGGTGGTATTTTGAATTGTGGCATATGGCACTAAGATTATCAACCTAATAAGATGGAAATTTAACCGGAAACTATGTGATCCTTACTTGATGTTTTTGTATTTGTTTGAAGCTCTTATTGTACATTATGACTGCTTCCCCTTTGTTTCATTGTTCGTTCTATTAAGATTGTTGTTTAGATTTACATACTAGTACTACTCGACTGTACTAACGTCCCTTTTTTCGGGGGCGCTACATCTCTAAATGGATGTAAGTGGTTCCATAGCAGACAATGTTGATCGCAGCTAGTGGCGTGCCCTCTTTCCAGCTGACTTCGTGAGCCCCACATCATTTCGGGTAATATATCTTTTGTATCTCATGTTCACCTTATTATCATAATTTGAGGTATAGTTGGGGCCTTGTTGCCGACATTTTTGTAGCACTTTATTTTGTATCTACTTAGAAGCTCTGTAGACATTGATGTGGGTTGTATATGGGTGTTGAAAAGGTCAATGAATTATGTTGTCCTTAGGATTTATGTTTCACCAAATCGTAAGGTGTATGTACCTTAAAACTTAACATTGAGGTACCTAATGAATTTTCTTATTAATGTACTTGTATGATCTCTTATTTTCTAATTGATGAAATCATGTCGTCTCTTGATCGTAAGTGAGTCGGGTAGAATGTGTCTAACAGGATTGCTCGGCCAGGTTCACTCGGTTGAGAGCCGGTCGCGCTCCTCAGTTTGGGGCATGACAAACTTGGTATCAGAGTCTAAGGTTTTAAAGTGTCCTAGGATGTCTCAGAGCCGTGTCTAGTAGAGTCCTTCTTATTAGTGTGTTGTCGACCACATCTATAAGTTGGAGGCTACATGGAAATTTAGGAATATTACCATTCTTAAACACTCCAGATCGTGCGATAAAACTTGAGTATAAGATTGTCTTCTAACTCGTGTGTTATGGTTCAAGGGAAGTTTAAATGATATTTCGTCTATTCCAAGTAATGTTTCCATATGACATGACAAATGGGAAAAGGCTTAAATATTATGGAGATGGAACATGTATCATATTGAACGAATGGTATGGACATATAAGATTAGTACATACTACAGTGAGTATACTTTATATGAGGAAAGTGAAAAAAGTTATTTACCAAAGAAACATTGGCTTGATAAATGAGACCTAAGCTTAAATAGCACATGTGGGTAGTGTGGGAAGAATGTATATGATCTTGAGGTGTAAAAGAAAATTTGTTATATAAGCATGTGACATATGGAAGGCATGACCTGGAGATTAATGATGAGAGTGTAAGTCTCTCACAGGAGACAAGAAGTTATGAAAAGAGAGTCAATTGAACCCATAATGAGGAGACCCTTGTACTATGAATTTTATAAGAATCCAGAAATGTACGAAGGTGTGTTACACTCCTAAAGGATATTGATATGAGGAATTAGAATCCCAAGCATGTGTGTCTGGACAAGAGTAGAACACTTATGGGATTAATACCGTTGCAACTTAAATCTCCCTAATAGTTGACCAAGAGACATGAGACATATGCCCCTCAAGTTGCTAAATTCAAGACTTGTGTCGAAATTTGGGACATTCACTCCGAGTAGGGAAGGAATGGCCATAGTGAGTATCACGCCTCGAAACTGGGAAGCGAGACTGGCACCCGGTGCCTCACCTATCGTTGCATACCCACTTACGACTAAGGAACTCTGAACATATAATGTCATACTTTGGCCATGGGCTACATTGCAAGAGAATTGCGAATGCTAAGTAAACATCAATATGTCTACTACGACTGACAAACCAACAAAATATACATAAAAGGTTTACAAGCCTAACATACTACACTAACTGACAGGATATGTCTACAAGCCTCTACTGGTGGGTATACTGTGATCGGAATAGCTCCCAACCTACTCAAAACATATATACATATATACAAAAGATGTACATAAAGCTCTAGATCCGGCAACTCCGAACGACATGGAGCTTACCGATCAAGCTCAACTCGGGAAACACTTAATGAGGAGGTCTACCCGTCTGTCTGTCTAAACTTGCACGCATGAAATGCAGCTTCCCCAGAAATGTCAACTAATTGTAATATTCTAGAGTGCACCATCTGGCTGTCTCACGAGGAGATCTATTAGCATATTTGTAATATTCTTCAAATATGTCAACTAACACAACTAATCCATTAACCATTTTGGGTTACTCTAACCCCATCCAGATCCTGATGTTCCGTCCTTTTCTTAAAAACTACACATGTTAGCCCCCATAGGGCATAACTGGGATGGGTGCGGCCAATTGTACATCTCTCTGTTATTGATGAAGGTTAATCAAAATGCTTATATCTCTCTTCCTTAATTGTAGATAATGTTCATCTCTACTAAATAGGTACCTCGTACTCTTCTTCACCTTGCTTATTTTATTTGTTGAAACTTGTATCTTTTGATTCTTTCATTGCTTTTTACTAAAAGGGTGGATAGATATTTTTGCCTTAGGGATCCTTATCAAGAAGCATACACATGAGCTGTTGAAGACCTCACATTTACTAATCATAGGCATGATGCAAAGTCGATTTCATCTGACTCAACTCTTTCATAGCCATATATATTATTATGAATAAAATAGAGTATAATAGTCTAAGTTTTACAACAGAGCTCTATAACACGATCTACAGTAAGAAGAAAGAATGAAAGTCCTAAATGCCTGTAGCCTCCTGCTTATAAGTGTGGTGAAAGACACACCTATAAACAAGACTCTACTGGACACGGCTTGTAGATTCCCTAGGACAGAACTGCTCTGATACCACTTTTGTCACGCCTCGAAACAAGGGGGCGAGACTGGCACCCGGTGCCTCACCTATCCTTGCGTACCAACTTGCGACTAAGGAACTATGAATATATAATGTCATACTTTTTCCATGGGACATATTGCAAGACAACTACAAATGCTGACTAAACATCAATATAAAGCTGGGCCGACAAGGTCGTCATAACTGCTACGGTTGGAAAACAAACAAAATATACATAAAAGGTTACAATGCTAACATACTGCACTAACTGACAAGATATGTCTACAAGACTCTACTGGGTATACTGTGATCGGAAACAGCTCCCCGACCTACTCAAAACATATATACATATATACACAAGATGTACATAAATCTCTAAACATGGAAACTCCGAAAGGCATGGACCTTACCGATTAAGCTGAACTCGGGCAACACTTAATGAGGAGGTCTACCCATCTGTCTGTCTGAACCTACACGCATGAAATGCAGCGCCCCCAGAAAAAGGGACGTCAGTACGAAATAATGTACCGAGTATGTAAGGCAATATACTGAAAGATGAAACTAAACAGATAATATAACAACTGAAGGAAACTGGAAGTCAAAGAAAAGCTGAAGATATGTTTACCTGCTGATGCTGACTCAACTCTCTTAGCATAGTAAGCAAAACAATTGTTCGACCCTATAAGGCTCGGTGTATATATATATATATATATATAACTGCTTTGTCATAGTAGGCTCGCTCATAGGCGCTCGACCATACTAGGCGTTGTATCTCGACCAACTAGGCTCACTTATAGGCGCTCGTCCACATTAGGCTCGGTATATAACTCACNTATATATATATATATATATATATATATATATATATATATATATGCTCTGTCGTAGTAGGCTCGCTCATAGGCGCTCGGTCATACTAGGCTCTGTACCTCGACAAACTGGGTTCGCTCATAGACGCTTGGCCACAGTAGGTTCGGTATGTATCTTACCATCTGATCAGAGGTTTCCCAATAGGGGCATGTCCATCGATTATAGCTCGATGTTAATGAAAATACTGTAATATTGTATATATAAACTCTCTGCTCTCTTGACTGGAAGAAAGAAATACTAAATTGAATATAAAGTCCCGATAAAGAGAATATTGTAACTTACAAAACTAGAAAAATATACGTAAATTCCGGGATATGAATTTTTCTGTATGTCTCGTTGTCAAACTCGTCTAATTGCGAGATCATGCAAAATGAAGGAAGAGCTTAACCTTAACATACCTGGAGTAGGGAAAAATCTGCATAGTATTCTTGAGAAGGATTACACCGTACTCCCTTGGAATTGCAAAATCTCGTTGTTATTACGCAGTGCAATTTCGTATGACTTCCTTTACTATCTAAGAGCTCTCGTTATCGTTAATATGTGAATCCAAATATGTTTGTACTAATCTGCTACTTTGCATTGCTAATCTTGTGGATATTTCTCCAAAGAATAAGGGAAAAGGGAAGAACAAAGATAAGGCAGTAAATAACCTTATTTGGGTTTGCTGAGCAGTTCAATGGTCACTATTTTGAATCATCCTTATATCTAGGGATATTTGTAACATAAAAATTGCTGTAATTTGTAACTTTACATTAATTTGATATGTTCAATTTTGAAGAAGTATGATGTAGGGGTGTTCAAAACCGATTCGAAACCGAAAACCGAACCGAACCGAACCGAAGCTTAATGTCTTACTGGTATCGGGTTAACGGTTTAACAGACGGGGAACTGATTAAATTTTTTTAATTAACAGCTTATCGATTTGGGGGAGGATTATTCAATTTTCTTAACGGCTAATCCGTTAACCTGTTAAGAATATAAAATTTATTTTTATCCATATATAATTATATATTATATAATATATATTAAATATCAAAAACAAAAACATAAAAAGTTAAAAACCCTTCCACTCTCCAGAAACCCTAAAAGCTAAAATCAAACTTAATTCCTATTTCCTAATTCCTAATGCCTACTTATACTCTCTCTGTACTCTCCAGTGTCCACTCCACTGTCCAGTCTCCTCGCCGGCTCGTCCTCGTCTTCGTTCTCGTCGACTTCACTTCACCAGCCGACGCCCGACAGGCGACAACCGTCTCCGCCTCTCCAGTCTACTTGTGAGTTGTGACTCGCCGTCTCTGCCTCTCCGGTCTCCCTCTCTCTGTTTCGCCTAAAATCTGTTAAGTTTCTTTTCTTGTTGATGTCTTTAAAATCTAAAGTTAAAGACAAAATTTTTGTTCAACAGTCAGGTTAAATGGATCGATTGTTCATTGTTATGCATAGGCAAATTTTTTATTATTGTGGCACTTGCTTCACTACAAAAGAACTAGAATTTTTTGAAGTCCATTGATCGGAAGTTGAATTATTTTTCCTAATGCAAGAAGGTTTAAGCTGGAAAAAACAGATTCATGTTGATAGTCAAATTTCTTGAAGGTTTTTTGTTCGTGGTCTATAGGAAAATATTAGCTAAAAAATTCATGGTCAACAAAAATTTCAATTATGAAAATACTTATAATATAACTCACACACTACTTACGTTCCTAAGTCTTAATTAAAAAATCACTGAAATTTGAATCTTGTTACTCTTTGAAGGTATTATCCCTGTTGATGAAGGCTAAGGAGAAGACTTGGCCACAACATTCTTGGGGCATTCTTAATTTGGGTCTAGTTACTAAATGATTTTAGTTGAGGGACATTTTGTTACCCTTTGGTGTTGCACGGTGGTGAGACGATTCTGGCAAAAAGTGTCTCTGGAATTGAAGAAACATCTGTAGACTGTCATGTGGTTAGCCTATTTGAACAAGTTTTTTGCTTACTGTCATAATATTTAGCAGTTCAATGAGTAATTTCCCAGTTTTTGGGATACATGTGCTATTGGAGTTTATGGTTTGGAGTGACTTTCCTTTTCTATTTACTATTTAGAAGTCATGGACATGTTTAGTTATTAGTTTTCTCTATTTAAAAGTGTATGATGTATTTGACAAATTACTGAAGTCCATTAAGCACTTTCATTTTTTGTTGCTTTTTCTTATATGTTTGATGTTTCTGTCGATTTGACAAAGTATATATTTGTTCGCTTGTTGCAAATACTTAAGTGTATACTTAAGTAAGTCACATATCTCACTTTGATAAGTTCACCTATTATGTTAACTTATAAGTTATTATTTGTCTTTTCCTCAAGCAATACGATAACCATAGGTTGAATTGGGCTGATAAACAGCCCAATAACCGTCCGATAAGAGGTAAACCGATACCAATTCGCCCGATATCTTATCGGGTGGCTAGCGGATTAATACATTTAAAAGCCGATAACCGATAAGCCAAACTGTTAAGAGTAAATAACCGCCCAATCCGCCCGATAAGCAGCCCTAATATGATGGTCTGAAACGGGTTGATGCCTCCCATGGACTGTTGTAATATGAAGATTCATATGAAGTTTCAAATCTCCTCCCAAAATGAAATACGGTTTTAGTATGAAGATTCATATGAAGTTTCAAATCTCCTCCCAAAATAATTATGATATCTACTTAAGACAAAGTGCAAAGATAGACTAATACAAGCCCTCTTTCTACGTGTTTGCAAGATGGATAAATGTAGTATCCATGTGCTCACTTAGTTTTATTTTCTAATTTCAAGAGTCACTTATTAAGCATTCCTCCACTTGCTTCCACGTGGGGTTTTTGTCCCCACCTATAATTATCCACAAATCTTTATTTACATGGTTAATATCACATTAAATAAAAAATTAATCAATTACCCACATAATTAAGAATTATCTCAAATTACTTAAAATACTATTCATTTTTAATATACCTTGTACACCTTACTATCATGGTCATATAGTACTTTGTATGACACTAGTCCATAAATACCGGATATTATCGTTCGTGCCATAGTTTATTCCAAATCAACAACCTTTAATGAAACTAATTTTCTTTGATTCGTTTACCATTTATCTTTCACGACACTTACTCATTGCTTGTTATAAATAGCATAAATACTTATAATCTCAAGAAAATCTCATCCCCGAGTCTACGTCAATTAACTGAAGACGAAACTTTAACGTACCAAAAAAATACGGGATGCAACATCTCATTTCCGAGCTCTTACCAATTTATTTATGGCATACTTTCACGTATGAAAATATGGGGCGTAACAGTGAGGCTACTTAAATGCAATGAAACAAGAGTACGACTGTGTAGCTATGATGTTTGAATATTTTGTTGAAGTCATGCGTAGTCTATAAAAGTGATAATGGGTAACGTGATTCTCTAAAAGGATATGTTAATGATAGACCACTAGTACTCCAAGAAGATGGAAGGTTAAGTAAGGTAAATTCTTCAGACATGGCAATGTAAATGACATGGTTAACGATCCTACAAACTAAGAGTAACGTTTCTAAAAGGATTACATATTTGTTAATGGGTCAGGAACAATGGAATCCAAGAAAGTACTATAGGTCAAATGTGAAAGGTTGCGAGTTTTTCGAATGGGAAAATCATGGATTTGCGATTTTACTCAAGTTTCAAAGCTTTAAGAAAGGCCGAACGAGTGAGAGAAATAAATGTGATGCTATAATAACTAAGAGTGCATTTGGACTTGATGGAGGGCCTCTTAAAAATCTTACAAGCAAGGAAGTGCTAAGTGATACGCGGATGAACACACTTTCCCACGGATATCAAACAAGTGTCGAATGGTGAGCAGGATGAATTCCTAACTAAGATAAAAGACGACATAACATACGGAAGAGTGCATAGCTATTCCCTAATTAGGAAGAATGAGGCGAGAAGAAATGGGAAGGAAATCTATAAATTGTGATGGTCATGGTTATCGTAAAATAGTTCGTATCCAAAATGGTTGACTCGCCTAGAGAACTAGTGTTAATAGAAGGTATAAAGGACTAACTGTAATGTAGCCGACTTGGGTGATACTGAATACCAACTAAAAGATCTAGAGGGAGTTCATGTCTACATATGACAATGGAAAGTGAGACTACTGGCGGTGAAGTAGTGGTATGATAAGCTCAACAAACCAGGAAAATGATAATACGAGTTCACGGGAGGTAGACAAGTGCGTGGCACAATAAGGCTATCAAAAAGGGAAGGACAACACAATCTACCAAAAGGGGTAAAGGAAAGGGTTCCAAATAGATTGAGAGAGGATGAACACTTGTTACGACCAGGCATGTTTAATATGGTAGCTCTTAAACCAAAATACCAGGAAAATCTATTGGTAGCTACAATACTGGGAATAAGGTGAGTTCTCATCAAGGATGTAATCGGGTGGACTAAGGCTTACACTCAAGAGGAAAAATCAAAAGTCGTTGACAAGGAATTCAAGAGGATCTCAAGTTTCACAGTATGCCATGTTCGGGCTAGTGACTCTTCCTAAATTGTGTGTGTGTATATATATATATATATATATATATATATATATATATATATATATATATATATATAAAGGGTGTTGATATGTGTTTTGGTAGGTGTTTAACAAGAAAGAGGTGTCGTGAGAATGTTCACAAGGGAAGTAGAGCAGTTTCTTAAATTCTATAAGGCACATAAGGGGGAAAGAGGTTGGCTAAGAAAGGTCTGAGCACAATGTTACCTTACATTTGATACAATGTCATGAAGGTTGATGTTATCAGGGTGTGTGCACAAGCTAGCAGGTGTTATTCACATGAAATAGAAGGTCCTATAAGAAAACTAATTCAGTAATGTCTTTTGTCGAAAATTTGGAAGAGCAAGGTGCGAGTATTCATAGAGTATGGTAACCATATCATGGAAGTTATTGTAGAACTCGATTCCTAAGAGGTGTTATGTAAAAGAAGTGTGATAAAAATATTCCACTAATGATACAACCTGTTAAGGTGATAGTTTATGCCTCTAGGCATCTCAGGAATCATGGAAAGAACTAAGCAACACATGACTTAAAACTTGCAGCAATGTTATTTGCATTTAAGATTTGGCGCCATTGTCGGTATAGGGTCCATGTGGATATATTTACGGAATATAAGAGCCTTTAATATATTTCAAACATAAGGAATTGAATTTGTGGAAGAGAAGATAGTTGGAGTTACTCAAAGATTACGACATTGATATTCTATATCACCCTGAAAAAGCCAATGTTGTGGCGGATGCTCTTAGCTAGAAAGCTATGGGTAGTTTGGCCACTTGGAGGAACATCAAAGGCTGATTGGCCAATGAGGTTCATCGGTTGGCTAGTTTGGGAGTTAGTCTTTCGGACTCTAGTGAATGAGGGGTAATTGTGCAAAATAAGGCTGAATCATTGCTTGTTGTGGAAGTTAAGGAAAAGCAATACGATGATCTATTGTTGGTACAGTTGAAGGAGGGGATTCATAGACATAATCCTACATATTTTTCTATTGGCATTGATGATGGTACACTACGGTACCAAGGGCGACTATGTGTTCCAAATATAGACGGTCTTCGGGAAAGAATCATGGATGAAGCTCACACTTCTAGGTATTCAGTACGCCCAGATTCTACAAAATGTATCATGATCTCAAGGAAATCTACTGGTGGAACAATATGAAGAGGAATGTATCGGACTTTGTGGAAAATGTCCAAATTGTCTGCAAGAAAAGTCTGAACATCAAAGGCCCGGTGGGTTGGCTCAGAACAAACAAAAATATTCCAATGTGAAAGTGGGAAATGATAAATATGGATTTTTTGGGTAGGACTGCCATGCACCCAGCGCAAGTTTGACTCTATCTGGGTAATTTTGGACCGACTCACGAAATTAGCACACTTCTTTCTAGTTAAATCTACCGACACAGCGGAACAATATGATCAGTTTTATATCAATGAGATAGGCAGGTTGCATGGCACTCAAGTTTTTATCATTTTCGATTGACGGGCACAGTTCACAACTAACCTTTTGAAGAAATTTCAGCAAAGTATGGGTACTCAAGTAAATCTTAGCGCAGCCTTCCATCCACAGACCGACGAGATAGTAGAGCAGATTATTCAGATGTTTGAGGACATGTTGCGTGCTTGTGTTCTTGATTTCAAAGGAAGCTGAGATGCTCATTTACCACTCATAGAGTTTTCCTATAACAACAGCTTTCATGCTACCATACAGAAGGCACCATTCGAGGCATTATATAGGAGGAGGTGTATATCTCCTATTGGGTGGTTCGAAGTATGAGAAGCTTAATTGGTAGGACTAGACCTCATGCATCAAGCTAAGGAAAAGGTTAAGATCATAAAGGAACAATTGAAAATTGCTTAGAGTCGTCAAAAATCCTATTCGGATGTTCGTGGCAGAGACTTAGATTTCAACAAAGATGTTGGGTGTTTTTGAATATCTTCCCCATGAAGGGTATTATGCGGTTTGTAAAGAGAGGGAAATTGAGTCCGAGGTTTGTCGGGCCGTATAGAATCATCAGGAGAATTGGGCAGGTGGCATACAAGCTTGAGCTACCACCTCGGATGTCGTTAGTGCACCCGGTATTTCATGTGTCTATGCTGAAGAAAGTAATTGGGGATCCGCCGCTAATCGTGCCAGATGAGACTATTGAGTTTAATGAAGAACTTCCATATGAAAATATTCTAGTTTCCATTCTTGATAGGCAAGTCCGGAAGTTGAGAAATAAAGAAATTTCCTACGTGGAAGTGTTATGGCGAAACAAACGATTTGAAGAGGCTACTTGGGAAGCTGAGGAAGAGATGAAAAAGAAGTACCCTCATTTGTTTTAATAGCCATGTAGTAGTTTCTATGAAGTTACTTCCTGTAAATTTTGTATCACTTGTTCAGTTAATGTAAAGGTGTTCTATGAAGTTACTTCTATTGCTTATGAGGCCACGATTGGTGTTGTTTTGTGTTATGTTACGTCATTTGATCAAATATATGTTGTTAGGGTGTGACGTTAGGGTGGTTTTGATGATTCTCTGGCAGGTGTTTAGGCCGAATTACAAAGGAAACTCTACCGAAATCTCTGTCAAGTTTGGGAGTTAGTCAAAATTTGGGAGTTTGAGGTGTGTAAGAAAAGAGATAAGTTATGTTAAGCATTTGGGGCACACTTTACTTCTCATTCGAGGACGAATGATCCTAAGCGGGGGAGAATGTAAGGCCCCTGAATTCTTACACAAATCTTTGAAGATTAACAAGGAAAACACACTAGATCTTCATCCTTCAAGTAAGATTCTACACCCTAACCCTTAATTTTTAATTCTAACTAAAAGGTGAGAATTTATCAAGAAAGTTCATGGGTATTGGAGTTGTTATCTTGCTTGCATGTGTTATCAACAGGTATAGGAACATTGTTGAGCCAAAAAATGGTGAAAGATGGGTTGTGGGTTGATGAAATCCTCTATAAAAGGAACTTAGAGACTTAATGCGCACCTAATGTTTAATAGAATGCTGAAATGAGCTAGAATCATGATCATCTTCAGAATGTTTTTTCAAATTGTTATATTTCCAAAATAGATTGAGGTTGTTAAGAATTATGGAACATTGTAGAGTTTGAGAAAGCTCAATTAAGGTATGTATGGCTAAACTCTCTTCTTCTAAGAATCGAACCCCTGGTGTTCGAGTATTTGGTGTAACTTCCTAACTTGATCATACTAGAATTGGTTGCCTTAATGTGTTGTGTTGAATGATTTATGTTCAATAATTGTTCTAAATGTTTATCGTGTCATCATGCTATTTGAGAATGTGTTTGAAATGAGGAATATGAGTTGAGAAAGGTTAAGAATTAGTGTCAAGAGTCGAATTAAGCTTGCTAACCTAATTTGTATGAAAAGCCTCCATGTGATTAAGATTTTCCAATCTTTTTTTCCTTATCTGTGCAATGCCTTATATGATAGGACTTATTGACGTGGATGATATTGTTATTTGAATGTACAAAAAGGGAAAGATTTGAATTGTAAAATACGGACAAGTTCCAATAACGACTTAATAAATGAGGCTACTCGTGCCATGTAATGAAAGATGGGATGGAAATGTGAATTGCATTGAACAATTGAAAGGATGATGTCTCAAGTGAGATTACCTAGCCGATCGGTCCGTGATCGGAATCCATGCCGCACGCATGGTGGTAATTGTGCTTGATTTATTGATTGAAATTCTGGATATGGTTGATGTCTCAAATGAGATATTCTAGACGATCGAGTCGAGAACGGACTCCGTGTAGGAACACAGTGATATTGTGAATTGTGGCACATGGCACTAAGATTGTCAACCTAATAAGATGGAAATTTAACCGGAAACTATGTGATCCTTACTTGATGTTTTTGTATTTGTTTGAAGCTCTTATTTTACATTATGATTGCTTCCCCTCTATTTTATTGTTGGTTTTATTAAGATTGGTGTTTAGCTTTACATACTAGTACTATTCGACAGTACTATCGTCTCTTTTGTCAGGGGCGCTACACCTTTAAATGGATATAGGTGGTTCCATAGCAGACAGTGTTGATCGTACCTAGTGGCACACCCTCTTTCCACCTGACTTGGTGAGCCTCACATCATTTCGGGGTCCTATATCTTTTGTATCTCATGTTCACCTTCTTATCATATTTTGAGGTATAGTCGGGGCCTTGTTGCCGACACTTTTGAAGCACTTTCTTTTGTATCTACTTAGAGACTTGTAGACATTGATGTGGGTTGTATATGGGTGTTGGGAAGGTCAATGAATTGAGTGGTGCTTTGGATTTCTGCTTCACTAAATCGTAAGGTGTATGCAGCTTAAAACTTAGTAATGAGGTACCTAATGAATTTTCTTTGTAATATACTTGTATGATATCCTATTGTCTAATTTATGAAATCATGTCTTCTCTTGATGGTAAGTGAGTCGGGTATAATGTGTCTAACAAGCTTGCTCAGCCGGGTTCACTCGGTTGAGCTCCGATCGCGCTCCTCGAGTTTGGGGTGTGACAGGTTCGTTCGAATGAGGACTTCTGACCTAATCCCATTTGAGAAGATGCCATTTCCCGAAAAATGGAATATGAAGATTGAGCACAATCACACTGTTAGCCTCTATTTATTATTTTATTCCTTTTCTTTTTCTCATCAATATCATTTACCATGATGTAGCGGTCGCTTGGATACCCAATGGAATTCCTAACCTCGACAGTTGGGTTAGGGACCTGGCCTCGACCTCTACGTACGTTGAGCGCGCATGCGAGTTTTATCAAAGGGCCGATGGGAAGCCAAAAATTATGGTAAACCATATTTCACGTGTATAGGTGATTGATTAAGACATTCCTCTCATACTTACTCAACTTTTTTTCCTATAGGTCTCGGAAAAGATGCAGTCATGAGGCCCTCATCTAGAGAATAAGAAACTTTGATCTCGTGCCAAAAATCGGCGAAGGAGAAAAAGGGAAACAAGACCTCATCCTCCAAGGATCCAGATTCCAAGAAAAAGGCAGCTCGTAAGCCGAAGAAGGACCACGTCCTCTTGCCAGCTGAGTCAATTCACATCCTAAAAGAGAAGGAAGAGGAGAGGATGCTGCTTCGGGGTGGACTGAACAAAGACGAGTATTGAGGCTCAGAAGGTTGTCAAGTCGGTAGGAGCCAAAAATAATCTGCCCCGAGCTGGCAGGGCCTTATGAGGCGACTCGGGTGGATTCCCCAATTTGGCAAAAGCTGAGAGTGCCTCATCCCGAGACAAAAAGGTAGCGGAACCGACCGTGGATATCAGCCTCGAGGCTCCTCGAGATGAAAAGAATGCCCCAAGAGACCCACTTGGGGCAATAGAAATCGGAGACTCGCCGACCTTCCCCTTAATTTTTCGAGGAGGAAATTCAGGAGGCCCAAGCTTTGAGGACCCCAGATGTAGGAGCCCACGAAGGGGAAGACCCTTTACATGGTTATTTTAGCGGAATCGAAGCTGTCGCCGATCTGAGAAAATTTTAGATACCGAGGAATAATCCAAGTGGGACCCCCTCGAGCTTCAGATTGCCCAACAGTTCCCGGTCCCCATCATCGTCTCCATCCCGGAGGATGTGCGAGTTTTTGCCTCCCCCGTAGGAGTGGCAAGTTATCTTTGGGGTCTGGTAACAGAGGAGTACCAGGATCTAATGGAGGAAGTGGAGGTTTCATGTCTTTTAACGAGGCACTACAAGCCTTGAATCGGGTAAGCCATAACTTCCCTTATGAATATCATACTTGTGTTTTTCTTCTTTGTCTGACTTCTTACTTTCTTTGTCTAAGCCTCGGTGCTTCATCATGAAGCATTTTCTTGGTCTCGAGTTTAGTTGAGTAGATACGTGGCCGACATTCAGAGGCTTGTCGAGGAGAGGAATTCCCTTAAACTTCTCTATGGGTTAAAAGAATAGTAGATCAAGGATCTCCGAGCTAGTTGTATGTGTCTCATAAAGAACAGATCGACCTGATTGAGCAGGTAATGAACATCTTACAAGCTCATGGCATCGATTCGGGAACGATGGCTAACACTTCAATCTCACAGGTTCAGCAAAAAATCGAGAGGATCAATAAGTTTCGTGAAGAGGTCAATAAGATGAAGGCGGAGACTTTGAGATGGATGAAAAATATGGACCGCCTTGCCTCAAAGAAAGAGGTTGCTCGAGCCTAGCTGTAATCGGCTGAAAGTCACCTTCAGGGCATGAAGGAGAAGAGTTTGGCACAGGCCAAGAAAATTGAGGAGCTCGAGGCTCGGTTGGCCTCAAAACTTGCAAAGGCCAAATATGAGTTTCACGACCCAATTTCCCATCTGTTGGGTATCATGATGGCACCTAGTCTTAGGGACTAGGTAAGACTAACATTTACTGAATAACAATAATAATAAAGAAAATCTAACAGTCTCGATATAGAAATCTTTACACAATTTACAATTCCCAAAACCGGTAGTACAAGTCATAAGTTCTACATAAATTTTTACTATAACTCCTAAATAAAACTGTTCAGGAATAAATACATCAATGTATGAATAAAATAAGTTGGTGACTCTGAAACCGCGAACGTTGTAGCGGTTTTAACCTTGAGTCTCCATAATAGCAATCACGCTGCTAGATATCAATCGACCGGCTACGCAAAAACATTGAATCTGCACAAAAATGTGCAAAAGTGTAGTATGAGCAAACCACAACGGTGCCCAGTAAGTATCAAGACTAACCTCGAAGAAGTAGTGATGAGGACTAATCAAGACACCCACCGGTCTAATGAACTTAATAAGTATAAATACAGGAACAACGGAATATGACATCTACATAGAAGAATTTGCGATATGGCTAACAATACAATAAATTCAATAAGGAAAGGAACAACAAGTGTCAGCGGAAAACCATGAATAACACAAAATAGTAAATGGAACACAAACCAAGACAGGAATTTACATATACAACAAGGGCAAGTAATAACTCATCAATCTCAACTACCTTTACATCAAGTTCTTAGTCATCTCCATGAGGTACCGAACCTCGGACAAATCACAGCTCATGGGTCCCACTATCTGAACCCTAACATCGGCATCTGGTGCCCTCATTTCAGCTAATAATTGCACGGACGACTCACGTGCCAATTTAAGTCATTCCCACATATAAGGCAAGTACAACAAGGGTATCTATACTCAATAATAACAAGGAAACCCTTAATCTGATAATAGTGTTTAGCTACGTGTATGCTTGTGCAGGTGTCCTAACATAATTCAATAGCCAATAAGCATAAAGAAAGAAAAGGGAAACACATACAATGTTTTCTCACAATTTACACAAGAATAAGCTCACACAGTAAGTGTACCATTAAACAATATCAACAACAAGGAATGGCCCCCATGCAAACACAAGTATCACAAACAATCCCTGACACAACCCACCTTATCTCGCCACGTGTGCAGTAGTATAGTGAATGCGCGCCTTGTCACGCCGCATGTGCAATATCAATAGAAAACACGGCATGACAGAAACATCGTGCAAATCCCCATATCAACAACTGCACGACAGAAACCTCGTGCATAAGCATAACAAGTACAACAACAACAATGACAATAATAGATACGGTAAATACATCAACTCAAGAACCTTCTATCACAAAAAAGGCAAGGCTGGTTCACAAGGAATAAGCACAATAAAGAATGTTAGGCACAAAAAGAACAACTCAACAAGGAAGAAAATAGCATGGAACAGTCGTATCCAAATGCTAGTCCTAAATCCAACAACTCTATGTAAGGGAAAGTCAACTAAGGTAAAGGATATCTAAACTTCCTTTAAGGTTGAGCAGTTACGAGGATATTCAACAATTTCACTTAAGGACAAGCAGCAGGAAAATAATCATAACCTAAATTAAGACCAAACAATTATAGGGTGAGATGATGATTACAACTAGAGATAAGTAGTTATGAAGATATAACATGACAATAAAAGGGATAAAATCTTCAGTTAAGTCAATTAGGATTCAAATAGGCAGTAAGAGTGAATCCAAAAGCAAAAAATTCTAATTTAATCAGGTAGAGATGAAACTAGTAATTAGGAACCCAGTCATATCAATAACAAATTCATACTCTGAATATAAGGACCTAAGATCTCTAAAAGGCCAACTTTCCACCAATAAGTCAGGGCACGCACTCGTCACCTCGCGTACACGGACTATAATCAACATAGAGGACTCAAATCCTAAGGGGGTTTTCCCCCACTCAAGGTTAGGCAAGGTACTTACCTCAAGGACGATGACCGATACTCTAAAATTGAACTTCTCGGGTGAAAAGATCTCCGGACGGCTCAAATCCAACCAAAGTAACTTCAAAACACAAATATAACTCATACGAAGCTATTCCGGGTCATAAAGTCTCAATCTTTAACAAAATCTAAAAATCGACCCAAAAGTCGACCCCCCGGGCCCGCACCTCGGAACCCGACAAACTGTAAAAAACCCAAACACCCATTCCAATATGAGTTCTGTCACGACCCAAAACCGGTCCAGGTCGTGATGGCGCCTAACGGTGGCGTTAGGCAAGCC
>ML279211.1:35129-54603 GCA_005239495.1 Nicotiana undulata | reverse complement strand
CGATCGCATTTTGGGCCGCATAGTTGTCCTCAAAATGGACAGCAGACTGTCCAAGTATGCGACAACTATGCGATCCGCATACCTGATCTGCGATCGCATTGTGGACCGTAGATCCGCACAAATCTGAGAAATCAAATCCTCTAAGTCTTGGGGTACTTTTCACTCCAAAATGTCCAATTTAAGAATTTCTACAGTTATCTCAACTTGGGGACCTATCCGGGCATCGTTTTCTATTTAATTTTTTTTACGGGTCTTTACATCCTCCCCCACTTAAAATCATTCATCCTTGAATGAGGATAGGGGAATCACTTGGGTATGAAAACACAAAATGCCAACCCCTAATTTTCACTAACTCCTATGTTTTCTAAAACTTTTACCAGAGTTTCCTTTGTAAATAGGCCTATCCACCTGTCAGAGGACCCCCGAAACACATTTCAACAAGTTCCACATACTTTAAGTTACTTCAAGAGTTGAACATAATTCAGTAAACACAACGGATTGCACATAATTCAGTTACTTCAATGAGCTGCACATAATTCAACTAACACAATACATACAAATATTGCACAAAGTTGACAAGTCATAAGAGAAGGGGGATTAGGGGAGTGGGGTGGCCTTGCACAAAATATGACACGAAATGCAATTACTTAGAGATGACAACTTTCATAACAACTACCTGACTTACTCGAACAAATGAGGGTACTTCTCTTTCATTTCATTTTCCGCTTCCCATGTGGCTTCCTCGACTTGTTGATTTCGCCATAACACTTTAACCAAAGCAATCTCCTTGTTCCTCAACTTACGAATCTGCCTATCAAGGATTGCAACTGGAACTTATTCATATGACAATTCTTCATCAACTTCAACGGTCTCAACCGGCACGATGACAGATGGATCTCCAGTCACCTTCTTTAACATGGACACATGAAACATCGGGTGCACTAATGACATGTCAGGGGGAAACTCCAGCCTATTGCCACCTGTCCTATCCTCTGAGCGATCTTATATTTCCCCTTCTTTCCAAACCGCATAACCCTCTTCATGGGAGATACCTTCAAGAATACCCAATCATCTACTTGGAACTCCAAATCCCTGCGACGAACGTCCGAATAGGATTTCTGACGACTCTGAATAGTTTTCAACCGCTCCTTTATGATTCTAACCTTCTCCATAGCTTGATGCACAAGATCCGGTCCTAACAGTTTCGCCTCTCCAACCTCGAACCATCCAATCGGAGACCTACACCTTCTTCCGTACAATGCCTCAAATTGGGCCATCTGAATACTAGCATGGAAACTGCTGTTTAAGAAAATTTTATAAGTGGCAAATGATCATCCCAGTTACCCTTAAAATCAAGCACACAAGCATGTAACATGTCCTCAAGCGTCTGAATAGTCTGCTCTGCTTGCCCGTCAGTCTGCGGGTGGAAGGTTGTGCTGAGATTTACCTGCGTACCCAAACCTTGCTGAAACTTCTTCCAAACGTTAGCTGTGAATTGGGCCCTTCGATCCGAGATAATAGAAACTGGAGTGCCATGGATCCGATATAATAGAAACTGGAGTGCCGTGGAGCCTGACTATTTCTTTGATATACAACTGAGCATATTGTTCTGCAGTGTCGGTGGACTTGACCGGCAAGAAATGCGCTGACTTCGTGAGTCGATCCACTATTACCCAATTGAGTCGAACTTACGCGGAGTGCGGGGTAACCCTACTACAAAATCCATATTGATCATCTCCCATTTCCACATTGGTATTTCCATAAGCTGTGCCAACCCACCGGGCCTCTGATGCTCGACCTTCACTTGCTGACAGTTCGGACACCTATCCACAAAGTACGCAACACCCCTCTTCATACGATTCCACCAATAAATCCCCTTGAGATCGTCATACATTTTTATAGAACCTGGGTGTACGGAATATCCAAAATTATGATCCTCTGCCATTATCCTCTCCCGAAGATCCTCCACATCCGGAACACATAGTCTCCCTTGACACCGCAAGACACCGTACCATTGCCGAGTGAAAAAGTTATGGTCTTGTGACTTAGAATTTCATCTCTTAACCGCGTCAATGCTGGATAATTGAATTTCTTCTCCTTGACTTCTGCCACAAGCGAAAATTTCGCTCCGTTATGCACCACAACACTCCCTTCGTCTGAGGCCGAAAGACAAACCCCTAGACTGGCCAACTGGTAAACCTCCCGAGCCAAATGCCTCTGACCTGGTTCTAAATGAGCCAAACTACCCATGGATTTCCGACTGAGAGCATCTGCCACCACATTCGCCTTCCCCGAATGATACAAGATATTCATGTCATAATCCTTGAGCAATTCCAACCACCTCATCTGCCTCAAGTTCAATTCCATCTGTTTGAATAAATATTGAAGACTCTTGTGGTCTATGAACACGTCCACATGGACTCCAAAAAGATAATGCCGCCAGATTTTCAATGCAAAAAACAACCGCTGCGAGCTCCAAATCATGTGTCGGATAATACTTTTCGTGATTCTTGAGTTGCCTTGAAGCATACGCTATAACCTTACCACATTGCATCGACACACACCCCAAACCAACCCTTGAAGCATCACAGTACACCAGGAACCCCTCTGTACCTTCTGGCAAGGTCAATACCGGTGCCGAAGTCAATCTTGATTTCAATTCCTGGAAACTCTTTTCACAAGCATCGGACCACTGGAACTTAAACGCTTTCTGGCTTAGTCAATGGGGAGGTGAGAGTAGAGAGTCCTTCCACGAACATTTGATAATATCCTACTAAACCCAAGAAACTGCGAATCTCTGTCGAGGTCGTTGGTCTAGGCCAATTCTTCACCGCCGCGATCTTTTGGGGATCAACCTGAATCCCTTCCCGGGAAACAACATGGCCCAAAAAGGTAACTGATTCTAGAAAAAACTCACATTTTGAGAACTTTGCATATAACTGGTGTTGATGAAGAGTCTACAGAACTGCCCTGAGGTGATTAGCATGATCTTCCTGACTTTGCAAATAAACAAGAATATTGTCGATGAAAACTATCACAAAAGAGTCAAGAAATGGCTTGAAGACCCGATTCATAAGATCCATAAAAGTTGTTGGGGCGTTGGTTAGCCCAAAAGACATTACCAAGAATTCGAAGTGCCCATATCGAGTCCCGAAGGCGGTCTTAGGATTATCCTGCTCCCTGATCTTTGGTTGGTGATACCTGACCGCAAATCAATCTTTGAGAATAACCTAGCACTCTGCAATTGGTCGAACAAATCATCTATCCGAGGCAATGGGTATTTTTTTTTATGGTGACCTTGTTGACCTGCCGATAATCAATACACATTCACAGAGACCCATCTTTCTTTCTAACAAAAAGAACCAGTGCGCCCCAAGGCGACACACTTGGACGAATTAAACCCTTTTCTACAAGATCTTTCAATTGCTCCTTTAACTCTCTCAGTTCCGCTGGCGCCATCCTGTAGGGTGGAATAGATATTGGCTGCGTGTCTAGAAATACATCAATCCCAAAGTCGATCTCTCTGTCTGGTGGAATCTCAGGGAGATCGTCCGGAAAAACATCAAGAAATTCATTCAAAACAGGCACGGACTCGGGAGCAGGCACCTTTGAAGTGGTGTCCGCAACCCTGACTAAATGGTAGATGCACCCTTTTCTGATCATCTTTGAGGCCTTAAGGTAGGAAATAAACCTACCTCTTGGCACGATATTATTCCCCACCCACTCAATAGCTGGTTCATTAGGAAACTCAAGCCTCATAATTTTAGTTCGGCAGTCGAGTTTAGAAAAGCACGAATGTCACACCTCCCTTTTCACCGGTAAGGGTAATAAGGGAGTTTTTCCACTTTAAGTGACATAATCAATTTTTTGGGATTTATTTATTTATTTCAAAATCGCCACCCGGATTTTTTACGGTGTTTCGGGACACCATTTATTTATTTATAATCCCAAATCGAGGAATTTTTTTTTTGACTCCGTTAAAAAGTCTGCGAACCAGAAGACCGGGTAAGGAATTCTGTTAACTCGGGAGAAGGTGTTAGGCATTCCCGGGTTCCGTGGTTGTAGCATGGTCGCTTAACTATTATTAATTGGCCTAATTATCCACTTAATTACATATTTAGAACATATTGTGCATTTTAGCCTTTTTACTTTTTATCCGCTTTTAATATTTATGGAATTATTTTTGGAACAAGTTACGATGTCATACACTTGTCGTTTTGGTGCACGTTGCAAACCGCGCCACATAAAATGCACCCGCGATTTACGACATGCTTATTTTTATAAGAAGTTGTTGTTGAGTCACATGAAATGCACACCCAAATGAGATTTTTAGTTTTTATACATATTGCAAATCGCGCCACGTGAAATGCACCTGCGATTTACAACATGTTAATTTTTATTATTGTTAGAAGTTGTGGTCGGGTATTATAATTTGCAAACCCGAGTGTAGATTACATAATCAAGATTACCACCTTTACACGTTAAATACTTGCATTGTTGTACATTATTGTAGAGGTATAACAAGTTGTATACATAAACCAAATTATTCTACGGCATGTGTAAGTGTGTATAACACTTATATCAACATTACTTTAGTCTTCTCCTATAGAACCTGGAACAAATGCAATAATTTAACTATAAAATATAAAGTAACAACATTTTACGAACCTTGAAGATCTAAATCAAGAGATGGAGACTCTTCTAGCTTTTGGAAAGCTCCATCCAGGCTGCAAACTTGAATAGTGAATTTGACGCTTGAAGTGCTAGAGGAAACTTGACTTTCTGATTTTGTGAACTTCAGGTCTTAACTTATAGCATACAACATGGATTTTTTTTAACATGTATCCTTCCATTGCGATACTACTCTCTAGTATGACCCATGATGGTTCAGTCTCTAGCTTAGTAACACGATGAGGCATTATAACACTGTCAAAATGTATAACAAAACGGGTCATAGTCATCAAAGAATCTCCCCAGGAAGCAAACAATAGTGATTTTTTCTTTCTTACAGCAGAAGTGAACACAAGAGACAAACCCAACAAAGAGCTTCCATTTGATTTTACAAAAAATGTAAAGTGAACCGGTGAATATGCTAATTGAAGCTTTTGATTAAACTTTTAACGGTGAATATACAGTGAGAAATCCGACAATAAAACTTAAATCGAACTACTTGAGCAGAGAAGACATTAAACAGAGCCTAATAGAGGCTGGAATCAAGCAAGGTCTCGGCAAAAATAGGCTTAGCAATAGAGTAACTTCAATCTCCAATAGCTAAAGCAGAAACTAAACAACAGTTAACCAAACAAAGTTTGAGATTCCCAAATTCGAAAGCAGTAGAGAAAGTAAGGATGGATTCAGCAAAGCAGTAGCTCCAAATCTTGAAAATCCCTTTTGAAAATTCCAGCAAAACTAAACACCTAAGTATCTTTTTTGTTTGTTTGTTTTATTCTTGAGTGAAAAGAGTCTGTCCAACTTCCATTTTCTCATAGTATTTTTCTCTTTCAGTGAAAATGTGTTTTGAAGATGAAGAAGAAAAATGGAGAAGATCATAAGCGGGGGAGGAGGAGGACGTTGTCACTGGTCTTTTCAAGGGATTGTGGTCTTTTTGTTCAGTGAAATTGACGAAGAAGAAGAGCTTCCGGGGTGGTGCACCATTTTTTTCCTTGTAAAGGGGGAGTTCCTTTTTTGTGTAATTAGGTGTCTATTATATAGAGGAGGGGATTAGGGTTAGAATATGGGGAATTTGGTTGGGCCTGGGATTTGGGCTCTGAAATTAGGCCAATTTGAAACAAGGACAAATTTTATCTTTCAAAAATAGTCATCTTACTACTAATTAAATTTCTTTTATCAAAACGACCTAATTAATATTTTAACTAATTAAATAAACTAATTGATTCAGCTAATGTATATATTTTTTATGTCTTGTATATATTAATCTATCAATTAAAGGGTAATTAATTTTTAAATATACGAATTAAACCTAAGATTACATGAAATGAAAAAAAGTGACAATTTTTATGATTTTTCTATGATTTTAAAATATTAAACATGCATGAAATGCAACTAAATAAAGAAAAGTTCCTAAATTCATTAAAAGTTATTTTTGATTATTTTTAGGAGTAATTTCCATGCAGGGCAAAAATTGAGTGTTCACAGCTGCCCCTCTTTGCTTGAGAACATGAAGGGTTTTCGGGCAAAGATAAAGTGAGCAACCACGAGCAATTTTTGCCTGTTTGATACTCCATTTGGAAGCATTTTGAAAAACAATTTGACCGAACCTTGCTTCGGAGGTTGCCTACATATCCTTGGCAATAAAGGAATCAGGTCAGTGTAGTTCTGGAAGTTTTGGAGTGATGAGTTCGAGAGTCGAGCGAGGTTCCGGTTCATGGTCTTGCTATTACATCAAAATCCAAATGAAAAAGACTAACTAAGCCAATCAGCTACGAGTTACAAAATTCCTATCTACGGGTCTTCTGAAGCTTGATCTTGAGTCTTGGCTGCTTCTTTATACAGACTCCGATCTGAATCTTGATGCTTGTTCGTTGTAGGTGTTGGTTAAATCTTCTTCAGCTTTTCGGATCAAGGCAGGATATACAGAACGGATGACTTCAATCTCGTCCTGAATAGTCCACGTCTTTCCCGCTTCTGCACTTTGGGGTTCAACTATTTTATTTTTCTTCTTTTCTTTTATTCTGAATTGAGACATCTTCTTTTGGTCGTCTCAAATTCATTGTCCTAAAAATGCAATCTGCACAAAAAAAAAAATAACAAACGAACGAAATTTTCTGCCCCAGTTTTCACTAGGAAAATTTCGTGAGTTATTATAAGGAAATCTATACTACTTTATTATTGAAAGCGATGAAAAGCCGGGAACAGTGCACCCGGAGTTATTGTAGACTAGGGAGTGGATACCCTATGCCCAAAGGTAAAATCAACTAGGGGTTGGAGACCCTATGTTGGAAGAGAATTGACAGGTTATGATGTCGTCAAGAAAAGATCACCGGGTTATGCCGGTGTCTGGAAATGAGATTCATCGGGTTATGCCGGCATCAACTAGGGAATGGAGACCCTATGTTGGCATCGAGTTATGTCGGCATCATCTGATGCTGGCATCAACTAGGGAGTGGAGTCCCTATGTTGGAAAATCATCAACTAGGGCTTGGAGACCCTATGCTGGAAAATCATCAACTAGGGAGTGTATACCCTATGTTGGCATCAACTAGGGAGTGTATACCCTATGTTGGAAAATGAAATCAACTAGGGATTGTATACCCTATGTTGGAAACATCATCAACTAGGGAGTGTATACCTTATGTTGAAAAATAAAATCAACTAGGGATTGTATACCCTATGTTGGAAAAATCATCAACTAGGGAGTGTATACCCTATGTTGGCATCAACTAGGGAATTGAGACCCTATGTTGGAAATGAGACTAGGGAGTGGAGACCATATGCCTAAACGAACCAAGAAGGAATTTTTTTTTTCAATTTCAATTTTTTTAAACAATCATTCTTTTAAACAAAATGCCCCAATATTTATTTTCTGAGAACATAAATAAACTATTGTTTTTTCTTCTAGAACAAGACTTCTTCTTCTTTTTGTTTCGTTTTTTTTTTCAAAATTATTCTAGGAGAAAATTCATCAAACTAGGTTTTCTTATTTTAGGAGAAAGATTCATCAGACTAAGATTTTGATCCTAGGAGAAAGTTCATCAGACTAGGTCCCTATTTTTTTGTTATCTTAGGAGAAAGATTCATCAGACTAAGATTTTGATCCTAGGAGAAAGTTCATCAGACTAGGTCTCCTATCTTAGGAGAAATATTCATCGGAATAAGATTTCGATCCTAGGAGAAAATTCATCAGACTAGGTCATTTTTTATTTTTTTTATCTTAGGAGAAAGGTTCATCAAACTAAGATTTTGATCATAGGAGAAAATTCATCAGACTAGGTCATTTTTTTGTTATCTTAGGAGAAAGATTCATCAAACTAAGATTTTGATCCTAGGAGAAAATTCATCAGACTAGGTCATTTTTTTGTTATCTTAGGAGAAAGATTCATCAAACTAAGATTTTGATCCTAGGAGAAAATTCATCAGACTAGGTCATTTTTTTTTTGTTATCTTAGGAGAAAAATTCATCAGACTAAGATTATGATCCTAGGAGAAAATTCATCAGACTAGGTCATTTTTTTTTATCTTAGGAGAAAGATTCATCAGACTAAGATTTTGATCCTAGGAGAAAATTCATCAGACTAGGTTTTTTTTTTTTTGGTATCTTAGGAGAAAGATTCATCTGACTAAGATTTTGATCCTAGGAGAAAATTCATCAGACTAGATCTCTTATTTTTTTTTTAATCTTAGGAGAAAGATTCATCGGACTAAGATTTTTATCCTAGGAGAAAGTTCATCAGACTAGGTGTTTTATTATCTTAGGAGAAAGATTCATCAGACTAAGATTTTGATCCTAGGAGAAAATTCATCAGACTAGGTATTTTTCTTTTTTTGTATCTTAGGAGAAAGATTCATCAGACTAAGATTTTGATCTTAGGAGAAAATTCATCAGACTAGGTCTCTTTTTTTTTTTTTTTAATCTTAGGAGAAAGATTCATCGGACTAAGATTTTTATCCTAGGAGAAAGTTCATCAGACTAGTTGTTTTATTATTTTAGGAGAAAGATTCATCAGACTAAGATTTTTCTTGGGAGGAAAATCCATCAGACTAGGGATTTTTATCCTAGGAGGAAAAATGTGAAGAGCAAAGGCAACCTTTTATGCACACAGATAAAGGCAAAAATTTGAGAAACTTGCCTTTGTCGGTTCTTTTTTTTTTGTTTTTTTGTTTTTGAACCAACTTTCTTGCACTCCTTTGTTCCTGTTTCAAACCAAGAAAATTTTGTTAGTTTTTAAAAGTGGTGGTCGGTATGTGGTCTTGAGTCCTGGGCAGCTTGGCTTTTGCTCAATCAGCCTGAGTCGGTTTCAAGAAACGTTTGCTCTGCATCAATTCTGATTGTTCCACACCAAGTACCATTTGTATTTGTGGCTCAGTCAGACTTATCCCAACATGAGATCTTTTCTTATGAGACCTTTTTCTCACATCTTGAATGATTTTCTTCCTTTTTGGAGCAAACTGTCTGTCAGAGGGAATCACCAGCNNTCTTGAATGACTTTCTTGCTTTTTGGAGCAATTTGTCTGTCAGAGGGAATCACCAGTAATATTTTCTTGTGCCAAGTCGGCTGACAAGAGTCTTTTTGGGGGGAAACCATTTTCATGAACCCTCGAGGCATGTTGACTGTAACCACTGAATGTGCTGGCCAAATTTTCTTTGTGCAACTGAAAAGCTGGTAGCAAATTTTGAAATCCTTTCTTGCTTGTTTTGACAAGGACTGACTCAGAGTGAATGACACAATGATGAAAAGAAACAAGTATTAACAAGTAATGCCCCTGTCGGAAGGACAGAAGGAAGAATTATTTTATTATTATTAATTTTTGCGGTAACTAGCCTTAATGATCATGACATGCATTTTGGACTTAAGGGCCGATCTATCAAACTGATCAAATCTTCCCTTTCAGCATTCTTATGACCTTTGAAGTTGGGCTTGTTCGTGCTAATCCTTTGCCTCAGTTTCACGACTCACCTTCGACTAGTGGTGCCCCGAGAGGTTTGCACCAACAAGTCTCTCTCATTTATTTTTCTCTACTTACCGTCGCCTTACAGTGCCCGTGAAGGTTTTCACTAGTAAAACTCTCTCATTTTCTCATTTTTTCCTTTTCTTTTTCTTTTTCTCTTGTGAGCAACTTGAAAGTGTTCTATGTCGTGTGGCAACTGTTGCTCATTCCATGCTTTCTTGCGTGAGCAACTGACAATGTTCTATGTCGTGTGACAACCGTTGCTCATTGCATGCTTCTCCNTGGTAGCAGATTTTGAAATCCTTTCTTGCTTGTTTTGACAAGGACTGACTCAGAGTGAATGACACAATGATGAAAAGAAACAAGTATTAACAAGTAATGCCCCTGTCGGAAGGACAGAAGGAAGAATTATTTTATTATTATTAATTTTTGCGGTAACTAGCCTTAATGATCATGACATGCATTTTGGACTTAAGGGCCGATCTATCAAACTGATCAAATCTTCCCTTTCAGCATTCTTATGACCTTTGAAGTTGGGCTTGTTCGTGCTAATCCTTTGCATCAGTTTCACGACTCACCTTCGACTAGTGGTGCCCCGAGAGGTTTTCACCAACAAGTCTCTCTCATTTATTTTTCTCTACTTACCGTCGCCTTACAGTGCCCGTGAAGGTTTTCACTAGTAAAACTCTCTCATTTTCTCATTTTTTCCTTTTCTTTTTCTTTTTCTTTTGTGAGCAACTTGACAGTGTTCTATGTCGTGTGGCAACTGTTGCTCATTCCATGCTTTCTTGCGTGAGCAACTGACAATGTTCTATGTCGTGTGACAACCGTTGCTCATTGCATGCTTCTCCTGGCATTCTTGAAGGCATATCGGGAGGTCTTTATTTGGAAGGTTTTAGGATAGGGTTGGAAATGAGGGTCGGCATGAAGGCTTAAAGTAGACTCAGAATGAGGGGTTATAAACTTACAATTCTTGGAATCGACTCTTTTTAAAGTGAAATAAACCTTCCGCCCTAGTTTTAGCTACTGGAAACTTTTTCTGGATTTTTCTTTTTACCTTTTTTTTTTACTTTTATTTGGTTGGACCGAACCGTGTAAGGATGCCTACGTATCCTTTTTTTCTAAGGAATCAGGTCTAACGTAGTTCAAACATCTGACCTAACTATTTTTTCTTTGTTTCTCTTTGTCTTTATTTTTTCTTTTCTATTTTTTCTTTCTCTTTTTTTTTTCTTTTTGCTTTCGAAACAGGTTGCCCCAGCTCTTATATTTTGGGGGCATGGACCTTTGACTGTTCTTTCTCTTTTTTTTTTTAACTTTCTAAGAATTGCCCCAGTTTATCAAAAATGCCAAAACATATTATCTTTTTATGATCACAACATTGATGAACATGTCTATTTTCTTGGTGTGTCGTGGTCGAAAGACACTTTCCATCCATTAATGTCAAACTTTCGACCAAGCTTCAGTTGATTCAATATCCTCAAGCCCGATCTTCACAACGATTTGAAGGTGAATTTTACTCAACTTTAATTCCAAAGTATTTCAACTCTTTATTCTACCTCAAAAGTGTCTANCAACCTAAAATCCAAGTTACAATCCTAAAATAACCCGGATAATGAAAACAGCAACAAAACAGACAGACAAGACTTGACACAAATAGAACGGAGGGATAGAAGGGTTTGACTCAATAAAACAAATAAAATCTGGATCACAACCCTGAAATAACCCAGATAACAGAAAAAACATCAAAACAAGCTACCAAGATTCCTTCCTAGTGAGGAGGGAATGACTTTTCAATTGCTAAGCTTGATATTTAGCCACAAATTTGCTCATCAGAATCAGCAGAGCCTTCTCCAATTTCAAAATCATTAACTTCAGACAGCGAGTTCCCGAGAGGATTCTCATACTCCATGTCATCATGCATCATCCCCACAAAGTGTGCATCATCATGTGCAGGTAAAGGATTCTGCGTGATATTCTGGGTGTCACTGTCTTGGATCACAATCAGGTTTTCCTGGATCATCCTTTCTATTTCTCTTTTCAAATCCCGACAACTTTCAACATCGTGCCCCTGGACATTGTAATGGTATTCACACCCTTTAGAAGGGTCAAAGCTTCTTGCACGTGGATCCACATGATTTGGAGGAATAGGTGCAATCATGTCATAATACTTTAATTTCTCAAACAAGCTTGCATATGACTCTCCTATTGGTGTAAAATTATCTTTCAACCTTTGTTCTCCTCTATACCCCTTGCTTGGATGTGGGTTATAGGACACTTGGACATTCTGTGGAGGCTGGTGGAGATTTTGTGATGCTCGCCTTCTGGGGTGTCTTGGTGGCTGGACAACATACTCAGGTGGAGCAAAAGAGTATTGTGGGTTCTGAGGTGGATAGGATTGCTCAGGGGAATCATCGGAAAACAGACGAGGCTGGTCATACCTTCGAGATGTTCTCCTAGGACCTCTTCTCAACCTTGATGCCATCATGATTTCTTCATCTTCCTCATTCATGTCACTAAAACTACAAGATTCAATTTGGACAACCTGAGTTGCGGCTTTGAGAACTGCTTGGCTTATAATTTTTCCTATCTTAAGACCATTCTCAACCATTTCTCCCATTTTGATTGCTTCCGAGAAGGATTTGCCAACTGCGGACATCATGTTTTGAAAATAGTCTGGCTCTTGAGATGGGAGGAAGACAGTGATTAGCTCATGGTCATCCATGGGTGTCTTAAATCTAGCTTCTTGCTCTCTCCATTTAATGGCATATTCCCTGAAACTTTCAGTTGGTTTCTTCTTCAGGTTGGAAAGGGAATTGCGGTCTGGGGCGATGTCGATGTTGTATTGGAACTGTTTGACAAAGTCCTGGGCCATGTCATCCCAGACATACCAGCGAGATGTGTCTTGATCCATAAACCATTCGGAGGCTACTCCTGTAAGGCTTTCCCCAAAATAAGCTATTAGCAATTCTTCATTTCTTCTTGCACCTCTTAGCTGATTGCAATACCTTTTCAGGTGGGCTATGGGTTCTCCATGTACATCATACTTTTCAAATTGGGGATCTTGAAACCAGGTGACAAGTGGACATCGGGGAACATACATAGATCCTTGAAGGCAATACTTTTTTGCCCTGCCAACCCTTGCATGTTTTTCAACTGTTGTTCTAAGCTTTTCACTCTTTGGGTCATTTCTTCCTATGCCATCTTTTGGGCCGGCTTCTCAATCTTTGCAGGAAGATCAAATAGGTATGAATGGTACTCAGGAGAGTGATATTGCTCTTGATGGGTAGCAAATTGTTATTCATGACCTTTGTTTTGTACCGATGTTGGTTGTGGGATAGTGAAGACGGGCATAACAGCAGCGGTTGTCTGATTGGTTGTCAATGACACACTTTGGGAACATGTAACAGAAGTTCCAGCTATAGTTGTACAGTTTGGATATGGACTGAACCCGGGTGGATATGATTGCTCAGGCAATGAGACCGGAATGACAATAGTCGAGATGGGTGTGAACTCTGGGAAACTATGAGAAGAAAAGGGCGGTCTTTGGCCATTAGCCCATGCTTGACACATTTCAGCCATTTTCTGTTGCAGAACTCTATTTTCCTCAACCATGGTAGACGCTTGTTGAACCCTCTGACCTTGAGTCTCATGACCACTCGTAACAGCTTCGATGTCAGTTGTCATTGGCATTTTCTCTTGGACCTTGTGAATTATGGATGTGTTGCAGCTTACCACAAACCGACCACCTCAAACTTTCTTCACAATTCAAAACAAAAACATGTTAGAGTGGACTCAGTCGGTCCTTATTGCTATCAATCTTTCTTTTTCTTTTTCTCTCATTTTTCGCTCTTTGTTTTTCTCAGTTATTTTTGTCACTCCTTTTTTTTATTCCCTCTCATCTTTTTTTCACTTTCTTTTTCTCTCGCTCTTTTAAAATTTTTTATGGTTGTGATCGAATCCGATGGGGATTGCCTACGTATCATGACGCCGCATGAATCAGATCTTGCGTAGTTCGGGAAGATTAGGAATAAAATAAATAACCTGACTCTTTTTTTTATAATTTTGTATATTTTTTTTTCGAAACAAAGACATAAAAGGAAGAAAGGAATTTTTTTTTTTTGGAATTTCGAAAGAAAAACTTCTAAATAAGAAAGGATTTTTTTTTTGGATTTTTGGACTATTATTTTAAATTTGTGAAAGAAATACCTCTATTAGAAAAAGGAAATATTTTTGAATATTGAATTTCCTTTTCAATTTTTCGGAAGAAGAATGAAAATATTTTTTATTTTGTATTTCAAAATATTTTGAAAGAAAGACTTCTAAAGAAGAAAAAAAATAAAAAAAAATTGGATTTTTGATTTTTTTTGAATCTTTTGTGAAAAGACTACTAAAAAATAGGTAGAAAATATTTTTGGATTTGATTTGATTTTTTTTTTCAAATGAAAGACTTCTAAAATGAAAGAAAATATTTTTGGTTAAATTTTTTTTTATTTGAAATTTTTAATGAAAGACTTCTAAAATGAAAGAAAATATTTTTGGTTAAATTTTTTTTTATTTGAAATTTTTAATGAAAGACTTCTAAAATGAAAGAAAATATTTTTGGTTAAATTTTTTTTTATTTGAAATTTTTAATGAAAGACTTCTAAAGCAGGAATTAAAGGAAATCTTTTTTTTTTGGATTTTTGAAAACTAGGGTCTCAAAGAAAGACTTTCCATAGAAGGAAGTAAAGGAAAATATTTTTTTTTTAAAAATTTCGATTTTTTTTTTTGAAAAGTATGAAAAATAAAAAGGTAGAATTTTTTTTTTTTTTGGGGATTTTGATTTGATTTGTCTTTAATGAAAGATTTCTATGAAGAAAATGTTTTTTGGGTTTTTTTTTTAAAAAGAATTTCTCATTACTTTATTTGAGATTTTCTATAAAAAAGACTTTTAACGAAGGAGCTAAAGAATTTTTTTTTTTTGGATTTTTGTAAAAATAGGGGCCGGAACCGATGAGGTTTGCCTACGTATATCACACCGGTGAGAAACAGACCCGCGTAGTTCTGCCAATTTTGACGGAACTGGGAAAACACGATATTAACTTATTTTCATTATTTTTTTTATACATTTTCTCTTTCTCCATCTTTCAAAATATTTTGGTAGAGTTTCATGACATTTTCAAGTATCGAGATTTTCAAAAATCGGGTAAATTTTCTATCATATCCCACTCTTGGTTTTTTTGCTATTTTTCTTTATTCGGTCAACAAACAAGCCAAAACAAAATATTGTACACATAGTAGGTAAGATGCATCACGATGGTCTTTTATTTCGGGTTCACCTGTCCTAGACGGACCCAACCCCTGTGTTGAGTCCCCTAAGTCAAATGCACGTGATGCAAATAATCGTTCCTACTAGGGATCCGGCATGAGGCTATGTTATACTAGGTTTATATCCTGGGGTTTTGTTCTAGACAAGGCTTACCCGAGCGGACAGCTCGAGCCGAGGTCGGGGCAGCGTACCAGGAATACAGAAGCTTCACCGGCTTTGCAACTTGTCCGTACCTCGTTTCAAAATTTGGATGACTCTAACAGAAAAGAAGTCACACGAAGTGCACACTTCCCAGATGATTTAGAAGACTCAGAGAGAATAGGGTTTCGACACAATTTATCTACAGTTCACATAATATCAAAGCGGTAAAATGCGGCATTTAGCACATTAGGTTCAAACATGTAAAAATCAGATAATAAAGCCAAATATAACAGTTATTCTAAGCTCGAATTCTTGAATCCTGAACCAGAGATTCTGGGTTCTTGTCCCCAGCAGAGTTGCCAGAGCTGTCACACCTCCCTTTTCACCGGTAAGGGTAATAAGGGAGTTTTTCCACTTTAAGTGACATAATCGATTTTTTTGGATTTATTTATTTATTTCAGAGTCACCGCCCGGATTTTTTACGGTGTTCCGGGACAACATTTATTTATTTATAATCCCAAATCGAGGAATTTTTTTTGACTCCGTTAAAAAGTCTGCGAACCAGAAGACCGGGTAAGGAATTCTGTTAACTCGGGAGAAGGTGTTAGGCATTCCCGGGTTCCGTGGTTTTAGCACGGTCGCTTAACTATTATTAATTGGCCTAATTATCCACTTAATTACATATTTAGAACATATTGTGCATTTTAGCCTTTTTACTTTTTATCCGCTTTTAATATTTATGGAATTATTTTTGGAACAAGTTACGATGTCATACACTTGTCGTTTTGGTGCACGTTGCAAACCGCGCCACATGAAATGCACCCGCGATTTACGACATGCTTATTTTTATAAGAAGTTGTTGTTGGGTCACATGAAATGCACACCCAAATGAGATTTTTTAGTTTTTATACACATTGCGAATCGCGCCACGTGAAATGTACCCGCGATTTACAACATGTTAATTTTTATTATTGTTAGAAGTTGTGGTCGGGTAGTATAATTTGCAAACCCGAGTGTAGATTACATAATCAAGATTACCACATTTACACGTTAAATACTTGCATTGTTGTACATTATTGTAGAGGTATAACAAGTTGTATACATAAACCAAATTATTCTACGGCATGTGTAAGTGTGTATAACACTTATATCAACATTACTTTAGTCTTCTCCTATAGAACCTGGAACAGATGCAATAATTTAACTATAAAATATAAAGTAACAACATTTTACGAACCTTGAAGATCTAAATCAAGAGATGGAGACTCTTCTAGCTTTTGGAAAGCTCCATCCAGGCTGCAAACTTGAATAGTGAATTTGACGCTTGAAGTGCTAGAGGAAACTTGACTTTCTGATTTTGTGAACTTCAGGTCTTAACTTATAGCATACAACATGGATTTTTGTTAACATGTATCCTTCCATTGCGATACTACTGTCTAGTATGACCTATGATGGTTCAGTCTCTAGCTTAGTAACACGATGGGGCATTATAACACTGTCAAAATGTATAACAAAACGGGTCATAGTCATCAAAGAATCTCCCCAGGAAGCAAACAATAGTGATTTTTGCTTCCTTACAGCAGAAGTGAACTCAAGAGACAAACCCAACAAAGAGCTTCCATTTGATTTTACAAAAAATGTAAAGTGAACCGGTGAATCTGCTAATTGAAGCTTTTGATTAAACTTTTGACGGTGAATATACAGTGAGAAATCCGGCAATAAAACTTAAATCAAACTACTTGAGCAGAGAAGACATTAAACAAACCAAATAGAGGCTGGAATCAAGCAAGGTCTCGGCAAAATTAGACTTCAATCTCCAATAGCTAAAGCAGCAACTAAACAACAGTTAACCAAACAAAGTTTGAGATTCCCAAATTCGAAAGCAGTAGAGAAAGTAAGGATGGATTCAGCAAAGCAGTAGCTCCAAATCTTGAAAATCCCTTTTGAAAATTCCAGCAAAACTAAACACCTAAGTATCTTTTTTTTTTCGTTTGTTTTATTCTTGAGTGAAAAGAGTCTCCAACTTCCGNAGGATGGATTCAGCAAAGCAGTAGCTCCAAATCTTGAAAATCCCTTTTGAAAATTCCAGCAAAACTAAACACCTAAGTATCTTTTTTGTTTGTTTGTTTTATTCTTGAGTGAAAAGAGTCTGTCCAACTTCCATTTTCTCATAGTATTTTTCTCTTTCAGTGAAAATGTGTTTTGAAGATGAAGAAGAAAAATGGAGAAGATCATAAGCGGGGGAGGAGGAGGACGCTGTCACTGGTCTTTTCAAGGGATTGTGGTCTTTTTGTTCAGTGAAATTGACGAAGAAGAAGAGCTTCCGGGGTGGTGCGCCGTTTTTTTCCTTGTAAAGGGGGAGTTCCTTTTTTTGTGTAATTAGGTGTCTATTATATAGAGGAGGGGATTAGGGTTAGAATGTGGGGAATTTGGTTGGGCCTGGGATTTGGGCCCTGAAATTAGGCCAATTTGAAACAAGGACAAATTTTATCTTTCAAAAATAGTCATCTTACTACTAATTAAATTTCTTTTATCAAAACGACCTAATTAACATTTTAACTAATTAAATAAACTAATTGATTCAGCTAATGTATATATTTTTTGTGACTTTTATATATTAATCTATCAATTAAAGGGTAATTAATTTCTAAATATACGAATTAAACCTAAGATTACATGAAATGAAAAAAAGTGACAATTTTTATGATTTTTCTATGATTTTAAAATATTAAACATGCATGAAATTCAACTAAATAAAGAAAAGTTCCTAAAATTCATTAAAAGTTATTTTTGATTGTTTTTAGGAGTAATTTCCATGCAGGGCAAAAATTGGGTGTTCACAACGAATAGAGCCAATCCATCCCCATAATTACATCAAAATCTACCATTCCTAGCTCAATTAGATCAGCCGTGGTATCCCGACCACGCACCGTGACAACACAATTCCTATAGTCTCGCGCGACCGTAACAGATTCACCAACCGGAGTCGACACTAAGAACGGCTCATGGAGCTGTTCGGGTTCTATCCCAAAACGTGAAGCAATAAAAGGAGTGACATATGATAAGGAAGACCCGGGATCAATAAGAGCATATACATCATGATATTGAACAGTTAGAATACCTGTAACAACATCTGGAGAAGCCTCCGCACACTGACGACCACTCAGGGCATAAAGCCGACTAGGTCCTCCCCGACCCCGTGCACCACCCCTAGCTGCACCACGCCCTGCTGGTGCTGGATGGCCTCGGGCTGGAGTGCGTGCTGAGGATGTAGCAGCTGAAGAACTGGATGGATGGGCAATACCCCAACCTGCTCCCTGACTGGAGGAAGGGTAGTCTCTCTGAATGTGACCTCTTACCCCGCATCCATAACATACCGGCCGGTCCAAATAACAGGACCCAGAATGAAACCTCTCACACTTGGGGAATAGGCCCCTCTGCTACTGCTGGAACCTCCCACCTGAATGACCCGGCTGAGGGAACCCCCTGCTACTTGAACTGGCCCCAAAACGACCTCCTTGCTGATGATGATGACGACGAACTGGTGGCGGGGCACTAGCTGAAGACTGGGCATATGACTAGGATGGCCCTGATGACCCTCTCCCAAGGACTGGTCTCCCTCCTCCAAATGAACTCCCAGGGTTGCCTGCTGACCGGGCCCTACTACTACCTTCTCGCTCTATCCTTATCTTTAATTTCTGAGCCTCTGTGGCCTGGGCGAATCCCAAAATCTTCCCATAGTTCATATCTGAATGCAGAGCAGCTGTAGCAGTTTCATTGACAACCAAGGGACCAAGGCCCTGTACAAACCGATGAACTCTGGCCTCAATAGCCGGCACCATGTGGATAGCATACTTGGACAGGCGCACGAAATCCATATGGTACTCCCACACACTCTTATTACCCTGTTTGAGGACCTCGAACTCTGAAGAACGAGCTGCCCTCGTCTCGGCGGGCAAGAAATGATCCATGAAAGCATCCGCAAACTCAGCCCATCTCGCCGGAGGGCTCCCCTCCTCACAGGAATTCTCTCACATATCAAACCAGGAATATGCCGCTCCCTTCAAACGATAGGAGGCCAACTCTACCCCCTCTGTCTCAGTAGCACTCATAACTCGGAGGGTCTTGTACTTATCGTCGATAAAATCCTGAGGATCAACCTTGGGGCCAGTACCTGTGAACTTTGAAGGGGCTAACTGTAGAAACCGGCTAACTCTGGAACCTCAAGAATCCCCTTGCTTGCTAGAGGACGTAGGGGCAACATTTGATCTTTGGGCCTGGGAGGCCACTAGCTGCGTCAACATCTGAATAGCTCCCCTGAGGTCCCCATTAGAAATGCCGAGATAGGAAGCTGGGGCTGGAGGAGGATCAGGAATATCAGCGGGGGGGGGGGGGGGG
>ML279211.1:0-21550 GCA_005239495.1 Nicotiana undulata | reverse complement strand
CGTCCAAAGTCACCGGCAAGTCTGTATTCATGATACAGACTCGCTAGAACTTCCGGAACATGAAAAACAACAACGGAACTCAAAATTCAACCCCAAAACCAAATTAATCAAACTAAAGAACTTTGAAATTCTAGATTTAATTACATTGCGCCGAACGGGTCTATACTACTCGGGATGACCCCAAATTTTGCAGACATGTCTTAAATTATTGTACAAAACTATTTCCGGCCTCGGAATTCCATTCGGACTTCGATAGTATGAAGTCCCGTTCCAGGCCAAATTCTAAACTTAAGGAAATCCTGATTTCCATTTCGGGCGCCGAAATGCTCCCGGGTCATCAGAAACCCGAGCCGAACATACGCCTAAGTCCGAAATCATTGTACGGAGCTATTGGAGCTGTCAGAACTCGATTCCGAGATCGTTTGCTCAAAGTGTTGACCGAAGTCAAACTTGGCCAAATAGGCCAGCCTTAAGGAACCAAGTGTTCCTAAACCATCCAATTCATTCCCAAACCCCGAACCACCCGCTCTCGCGAGTCATAAAGCACGATTAGCCGCCATGGAAGGTTTCATTTAAGGAAACGGGACCCTATTACGCAAAACGATCGGCTGGGTCGTTACAAAAAATAAATATAATAGAAGGATAAGAAATTAAAAAAAAATAAAAAAAAATGATCTCTTCCCAAACCTAACTAACAGTCTAACACCACGACTTTCTCCCTCAATCTCCCTTTTCCCTAATTCTCTCATAATGCTCACGTTAATCGTAACTCCCGCACATCCTATTCTCCACCTTCCCCATTAATCTCCTTAACCCACGTATTAGTCACACACATATTCTATATCTATGGCAGACAATACTCCCAGCGACACCATCGAAGACCGACCACTCCTATGCCGCACCCCAACCCCTTTTCACAGAAACCTGATTTTGTTTAAATCAAGGGAGTTCATTTGAGTAACGCATTCGAGTTTGGAGTCAAAAGCTTTTCCAGTCGCCGTTTTCGGGTCCGAGGTCCGTCTGTAGTTCCGTTGGCGGGTCCGTTTGAATTTGATTGATATATCAGGTTCATCTTTTATTCTCTTGTTATTTACTGTGGTTTGGTTTTTTTAAGCTTCGTGTTGGTTGTTTAGTCTTAGTTCAACTTCTGTTTGATTTCTATAGAAACCATGGAATGATTTTGTTCAATTTGTATAGTTGTAATTGTGAGATGAGATTTGATTTGTTTAAGGAATTTTGTACGCCAAAAACTTCAAAGCAATGTCAAAGTTTTTTCTTATCATTAGTCTTTGTCTTTAATATACTCACCATGAGAACTCAAGTTTAAAAATGCACCTGAGAGTTTCAATATTCAAGGTCTTGAATTGTTTTCTTTAATAAGTCAAGTTTCCATAATCCTTTATTCTTAGCAACCTATTTTAGGTTCTGTCCATGTTGAATTGATAAAGTTTAGCACAGAATGTATTACTTAATAATAGTTTAAATTAATGATTGAATATAATATGTAGGTGAAAAAATAATAGTATATTTCTATTAATACCTCTGTAGATCTTAAGTTCATTAATCAGGAACTCACTAATATCTCCTTATCAATAATTATGTTCAGTCCTCCATTTGATATATCTGAGAATATAATTTTTAATTTTGGTTTTTGGGTAGGTATCTCGAAGTTTGACCGACGTTACCTTTAAATTATTTCTAAAAGTTGCTTGCTTTAGGAACTTTGTGTCTTGATGGAATGATAATATGTTTGCACCAGTTAGCTTCGTTAGTTTAGGCTACTGATCATGTTTGATCATATTTATTAGCTTGATAGTTGTGTGTTTCACGTAATTTAGGGGAGTGTCACATGGAGCTAATAAATTGTTAAAAGAACAAAAACAAAAGAACGAATTGTTTGTATGCGGTTGAAGGGTTGGGCATTAAAAGTTGAAAGAAATTTTAATCGAACATGTTCATTATATTACTTCGTTTATTTAATTGCCGAAAGTCGATAGGAGCATGTTTAGGCCGACCACATTTGTATAGGCAAACTTTAGGATTTTCGACGTTTGCGTGGCATAATTACGGGTTCCAAAATTAAGACCAAAGTATGCGTTCGCGCAACTTTGGGCGTAACTATCTTAATAATAATAAAATATTATTTATTGTGTACACGTTCGCGTGAAACGAATACGACTAAAAATATATTTATTTTGAATATTCGTAAAATTATTTTAGGCGCGACTTAATCTATCATTGTGATTGTGTACACATTCGCGTGACATAATTACGATTTCTAAAATAAATCAAGGTACGCGTCACGCAGCTTTGGCCAAACTTTCTTAAATAATTAAGTGTTTTGAATTGTGTACACGTACGCGTGACATGATTCTTGACGCGCCAAACAAAACGAGTACACACACGTGTGACTCGTTTCAAGATAATTCCTTAATCACGAGTAGTCGAGTAATTAAAAGCGTTAAAAGGTAAAATGTACATAGGTTCTAAATACGTAATTAAAATCATTTAATTAAGCCAAGTATGATTAAAGCGACCGTGCTAAAATCACGGAATCCGGGAGTGCCTAACACCTTCTCCCGGGTTAATAGAATTCCTTACCCGGTCTTCTGATTTCGCGGACTTTAAACAGAGTCAAATTTCCTCGATTTGAGATTTAAAATATATCGGTGACTTGGGACACCATAAATTATCTCAGGAGGCGACTCTAAAAAATAAATAAATAATCCCATTTCGATTATGTCACTTTAATTGGAAAAACTCCCTTATCCTATCCCCTACAGGAAAAAAGGAGATGTGACAGCTCTGGCGACTCTGCTGGGGACAAGAACCCAGAACTTCTGTTCAGAGTTCAGAATTTGAGCTTCTAATGTGATTTATACTTGGCTTTAATAATTTGATGTTATTATATTTTTTTTGTACCTTATGTGCTAATTGCCGCTTATTTATCGTTTTGATATTATTTGAACTGTATTAAACTAGCTTCTTACGCGTACCTTCTGAGTCTTCTGAATTTATGGTGCACACGTGCGCGTGGCCCACTTTTCTGTTAGAAGCCATACCAATTAGAACGAGGTTGTGGTTCAGTAACTAGGCCGGGTAGACTTTCGTGCTCCCGGTACGTTGTCCCCACCTCGGCTCGAGCTGTCCGCTTGGGTAAGCCAGGTCTAAAACACTCCCCGAGAATTTAAACCTAGATTAACATAGCCTCAAGCCGGATCCCTAGTAGGAACGTTTGTTTGCATCATGTGCATTTGACTTTGGGGACTCAACACAGGGGTTGGGTCCGTCTAGGACAGGTGTACCTGAGAATTACAAGACCATCCTGATGCATCTTATGTGCTACTTATGCATTATGTTTGATTCGGTTTGTGCATGTTGACCGGTTTCTAAAAAAAATATATATACACAAAAATAAAAATAAAAATATAAAAATTGAAGGAAAACTAGAAGGGCGAAAACAAGAGCAAGAAAATTTACCCGATTTTTGAAATATCTCGGTATTTATCCCAAAAAGATTATTACAAAATAAGCATGAATTTTCAAAAAGTGTCATCCTATTCCTGAAATATTGACCGAACTACGCGGGTTTGATTCTCATCGGATGTGAGATACGTAGGCAACCTTCATCAGGTTCAACCCCATTTTTTAAATAAATATAATATAAAATAAAAGGTGTATATGGACTATTATTTTTTTTCTCTACTGTAATAATAATAATAATAATAATAATAATAATATAGTTGCTTTGTCAGTTTTTATCTTTCGACCAGTTTTGCCCATGTGTTCGGTCCTTTTGTCGAAATAGCCTTAAAACCTTCCTTGAAAATGCAAAATGGTCAAAGAGACCAGTTTTTATGTTCACTTATTTTTACAAAAGAATAGTCATTTTGAATCTTCTTTTCTTTCTCATAATTATTTTACTAATTTAACCAATTTTTTTAGTCCCACAGTTTGGTTTTTATTTTTTATTTTTTATAGAGTCAAAACCCGAGAAATCGGATTTTTTGTGTCAATAATATATTTGATTAAAATCTAACCCCGTGTCTGGATAAATAGGTATACCATGAGTGGAGAAAGAGGTAAGTCCGAAAAGAGGCCCAGGTCAGAGGGAATACCGAATTTTCTTATTGTTGATCATATACCACAATTGTTGTGGGATTGGTGGAGAGATTTTAAGGAATATGAGCGAAACCAGATAAAGAAGTACTTGGGACATTTGGTTCACATGATGACGATAAAGCCTAGGAGGGATGTGATTGAAGCTTTGATTCCGCACTGGGATCCAGAAAACAATGTGTTCCATTTTACTGACTCTGAAATGACTCCGACCTAGGAAGAAATTGCCCATTTCCAGGGGTTGGGCCGCAATCTTCGCCGCCAAAGGCCCATTGTACCAAAAAATGTGAACGAGGGTAAGTTTTTGAAGCTCCTGAACATAAACTACGGACAATATGAAGGTTTAGGAGGCAAGTGGGTTAAGTTGGGATTTCTATTTCACATGTACGGCCTAGAATGCAATTTTGAAAGGAATGCGGAAAAATTGAAATCAAAGGAAGACAAGGAAACATTGAAGATACACATGAGGTTTGCATTTATGGTTGCTTTTTAGGGGCGTGTAGTTTTTCTGGAAAGGGAAGGGCGCATTGACATCCGCTTGGCAGGTGTAGTTGAGGCTCTGACCTCAAAAGAGGATGATTATACTTTGGTCCCGATGATTCTTTCTTCCATTTTTCGTGCTTTAACTAGATGTAAATTGGGCGCACGAAACTTTGATGGCGCTTTAGTGAGCTCTGGCACAATCACACTTATGATCACCCGAAAAGAATTGACAAATGTGACTTGCCGGAAGGGATTGATGCTTGAAAAAAGCTACTTCTTACTTTGTCAGCCAAACGAATCACTTGGAATTACGATTGGTTTTCCTCAAAATAGGTCATTTGTGAGTCTGCATATCATTCATATTTGGTACTTATAGGATTGTATGGTGTTCAACCCTATGCTCCACTTCGAGTAATGCGACAGTTTGCACGACTACAAGAGGTGCCGCCAGTACGAGATATGAGCAAGTTCTGTCATGATTTTGGAAAGATAAACCTCATGACGAAGAAGAAATTATGAAAATCTGGTATGCAAGTAAAGTCTCGGAGTTGAATGAGATGGTAGAAGATCGAGATCGTGGAGAGGTGATCCCTGAGTATATTACTTGGTTTCATGATCCTTCATCGTTTAGAGATAGGCCTGAGGGGTGGAACAAGAGGAGAAATGATCAAATAACTATTAAAAAGCTGAAAGAGGAATTGGAGCACGCTCAGATGACCATAGCCAAACAACAACCCCAGCAACAAGCCGGAGTCGCTCAGATTCGCTTAAGTATTGAGAAAGATTATCAATCTGCCTTAGGGATAATGGGTAAAGATTTAAAGCATGCTAAGAGTGAGGCAGCCCGCTTAGAAGAAGAACTGGCAAACACGATTGGTTTAGTCAGAAGAGTTGAGGCGAACAAAAATAAGTTGCAAGAAGACTTGAGTATCATCGAAGAGGATGTGCACCAACAACAACTAGAGTTTGATCAATAGAAAGAAAAGTTTGAAAGAGAAAGGGCACACTGGATATGCTCAAAGGGTCAGCTTTATGCACAATTGGAAGAAATAAAAAGGCAGAAGAGGGGTTATCAACACACTGATATTGAGGCAGCGCGGCGTCAGTGGATGATTGAGAGAGGTGTGTTAAACCGTCGCATTGAAGAATATGAGGGACGTGAGGCTCAGATGGGGCACGCCCTCAACACTACCCAGATGTGGTTGCAGAATTGTTACATGAATATGGGGCAAGCCAGAGAGCAGGTACTTCGATTGGCAGAAAAAGCAGCATATGTTCATGATGATCATCGCCATCTAAGCAATGAGGAAGTTGGTCAACAGGCACGTGCCATCGTCCCACAGTTGCCAGCAGTGTTTCAAAATTTGTATGAGACTTTGGGGGGGAGAGTGGAGGCCAAGAGACGCAGATCATTGATGATATCAGTTTAAGCAAAAAGACCATTGAAGATTAAATTTTTAGTGCAGTCCATTAGTTCTTAGTTTCTTATTTATTTGTCGCACTTTTAATTTTATATTTGGAGCCTTTTAGTTTTATCAAAGTCTGTTTTATTCCAGTTATGTTTTTAGAGTCAGTAGAGTCAGTTTGTATATATTTCCTTTCCTCTCATTGTATATAAAAAAAATACTGAAAAATATTTTAGTTTTTTTATTTTTACAAAAAAAAATCATCAAAATTGTTATTTCCCTCCTGAACTACTTAATGGTCTGATTCATGCGGCGTCGTGATACGTAGGTTATCCCTATCGGATGCGATCATAACTATAATTAATCTGGAATTTTTTTTAAGAATAAATAAATAAAAGAGAGAGAAAGAAAAGAGAACGCTAAATTCAAGATGCAAATAAACCAATAAGCCGGGATGAAGCATGAAGCCTGTCAAACTCATTCTAGAAATGAAAATGGCATTTAGGTGCATGACATATAATGTGTGATTAATATCTGCAAAATGCCCAACTCTAACACGTTTGTTGTTTGTCATCTTTTAAGATAAGTTAAACAGAGGTGGTTGGTTTGTGGTTTAAACTGGCGACTCACCTTTACAACACGAGATCAAAAGGAAAAAATACCATGGCAAACAACAGTGAGAATGAGTCAGATAATGATGATATCCATGGACAATTGGTCGAACAAAGTTTGGGACTGGTTGAAGAAGTAAGAGTCTTGAAGCAACAATTGGCAGAGATGTACCAAGCTTGGGCGAATGGACAGGCACTGCCTCCACTACCCATAGGAACTTCGGATAATCTTCATAATGTGTCACTTGCAAATCAAGTGCCCATCTCCCTAACAAGTAACCCATTATACCAACTTGGATTCAATCCGAGCATTAACATTCCCACTATCCCCAGTACTTCCATTCCATTTCCTCCAACCGTATCTCTCAGAAATGACCCACATACTGTACCCATTGTCCCTACTTTCACTGTTCCTCAACCAGCTCTTGCTAAAAAATCCAACAATGATCCGCAACTGAATGCTCATAATGCTCAACATTAATCTCCAGAACTGTCTTTCAAGGTTCAAGATTCATACACCCATACTCCTCAGAACATGTTCCCAGTTGAGATCGAAAAGTCTGACAAGAATACAGAACAAGAGGAAATGGCTAGAAAAATGAAGAGCTTGGAACAAACCATGAGAAACATATAGGGTTTGGGAGGCCACATGAGTGTGTCATTTAACGATCTATGCATGTTCCCCCATGTCCATTTGCCACCCGGGTTTAAGACCCCCAAGTTTGATAAGTATGACGGCCATGGTGATCCCATCGCCCATTTGAAGAGGTATTGTAACCAATTAAGGGGAGCAGGAGGCAAAGAAGAATTACTCATGGCTTATTTTGGAGAAAGTTTGACCGGAATTGCTTCAGAATGGTTCATAGATCAAGACATCTCTCACTGGCATGTGTGGAACGACATGGCTCAAGAATTTGTCCAACGGTTTCAGTACAATATTGATATAGTGCCAGACCGTTCCTCTCTCGTCAACATAAAGAAGAAACTAACAGAAAGCTTTAGAGAATATGCAATCAAGTGGAGAGAGCAGGCTTCTAGGGTCAAACCACCAATGAAAGAGGCAGAAATGATTGACTATTTTCTCCAAGCTCAGGATCCTGATTACCTCCATTATATGTTAGCCGCCATTGGTAAACCTTTTGCTGAGGCGATTAAGATCGGGTAAATAGTTGAGAATGGCATGAAATCGGGAAAAATTGTGAGTCAGGCAGCCCTTAAGGCGACCACGCAAGCAATTCAAAGCGGGTCAGGCAGTTTCAGAAACCAGAAAAAGAAAGAAGAAGGATCCATGATGGCATCTGGGTTCAGAGGAGTTCAAAGAGAGGCAAGTCCTTCTTATCTGCAGTTTCAACAAGGACAATCCAATTCTCCTCAACATTACTATCCACATCAGGGTCCCCGACACTCAGTACCTTCACAACAATACACAGTGTTTAATGCTCAGGATTATGCGAGGCCTCCCAATCACCAGCCATGGCGGCCACTGATCCCACAAGGCTTCTGTCAACTTCGCCCGAATTTTCAGCCATCATATAATCCTCGTCCCCGACAAGGATATGTGAGATAGGAGGAGCCAAAGAAAGAGTTCACCTAAATTGGAGAATCGTATACAAGCCTATTTCGAAAATTGATGCAATTGAAGTTGATTGAACGTCTCATGCCGCGTTATGTGAATCCAAATTCAAAGGGTTTTGACGCAAATGCAAGATGTGAGTATCACTCTAACACCCAAGGTCATAGTACCGAAAATTGTTGGACATTAAAGAAAGCCATTGAAAACTTGATTGATGCAAAGGCAATTGTGGTAACAAACAATGAGGATACTCCTAATATCACAAACAATCCACTCCCAACTCACGATAATACACATTTTATTGGGATGATTTGTGATGATCGGGATTATAAGCAGTCTGGCAAGACGGAGATGGTTGTTAGAACCATAGGGCAAGAGCCAAAAGTGATAGTAAGCCCGCCGCAATTGGCACCGTTGATTGTGAAAGGTGCGAGCTCTAGTTCAAACCTATTTTCTGAAAAAATGGTTCTCTATGTCCCTGGAAGCACAAAAAAGGTTGAGGTTCAATTGGGTGGGCCAAAACTTTACATCCATAGGGGCATTCAAAAGATTGTTCCAAATAATGGTTTGAGAAATATAACAGAGCCAGTTGTGATCCGACCTGCGACACAGCTCCCAGTGATAAACACAAAAGCTATTCCTTGGAATTATAACAAGACTATCGTGACATACAAAGAAAAAGAGATAGTTGAAGAAGTAGATGAAATAAGTGGCTTGACCCGCTCTGGAAGGTGCTACTCGCTAAAGGAATTGAGAAAAGCTAAGCAAGCCAGAGAAAGTCACTTGCAAGTAAAAGAACCCGTTTCAGAAAAAGAAGCGGAGGAATTCCTTAAGAAGATGAAAATGCAAGACTACTCAATCATTGACCAACTAAGGAAACCCCTGCTCAGATATCTTTGTTATCTCTGCTTTTTCACTCGGAAGAACATCGCTGTGTGTTGATCAAAACTTTGAACGAGGCATATGTCTCAGAAAAGACAACGGTGAATCAAATAGAAAAAATGGCTGAAATATTCTTTGAAGTGAATAAGATTTCTTTTAGAGATGATGATTTGACTGAGGAAGGGGATGGGCACAATAAAGCTTTGCATCTTATGGTCAAATGTGAGGGGCATTACGTAAAAGGAGTCATTATTGACGGAGGCTCAAGTGTAAATGTATGCCCTCTTTCCACTCTACAACAGCTGAACATTGACACTAACTGAATTCGAACTAGTAGTGTCAGCATCAGAGCTTTTGATGGTTCAAGAAGATACGCTATTGGGGAGATCGAACTCACCATGACAATTGGCCCGATTGATTTAAACATTGTATTTCAAGTGTTGGATATGAAAACTTCCTATAATTTTCTTCTGGGAAGGCCGTGGATCCATACGGCCAGAGCTGTATCATCCACCCTACATCAAATGGTCAAGTTCGAGTATGACAGGCAAGAAATTGTTGTTCATGGGGAGGACGACTCATCCGTCTATAATGATCCGTCCATTCCATGTATCGAGGCCAAGGAAGGATGTGAATCTCTCATATATCAAGCATTTGAGGTGATTGAGGTGGACCGAGTAGAAGAAGGAAAACCAATTCCGCATCCCCGTCTTTCAGCCACATCTATGATGGTATCTTAACTGATGTTGAGGAGCGGCTATGAACAAGGAAAAGGATTAGGATCCTCTCTGCAGGGAATTGTGAACCCCATTGCTCCCTTTTTGAAGAAAGATACATTTGTCTTGGGTTTTAAACCAACATCAGCTGACAAAAATAGAGCCAAGTCCCGGAAAAGGAATGGATGGAATCTGTCCATACCAATCCCTCACATTGCCTACTCTTTTTTCAAGCCACAATTAGAAGAAGTCCAAAATCTTTCTACTCAGGATAACATTGATGAAGTCTGCCAAGGTCTCAAGGAGATGTTCTATGAGATCAATATGGTTCAATTTGGTAAGGATCCTAGCCCTGCAAGTATTCAGATGATTGGTCCAGATACCTCGCTCAACAACTGGGAAGCAACTCCTCCTCGCATCAGGAAGGAGTCTTGGTAGTCTATTTTGTTGCTTTTTCTGTATATGGATTATTTTAAGGGTTGTAATCTAGATATTTTAGTTTAATTGCTTTGCTTTGATGTTAATCCTTATATCCTTTCAAATTCAATGAAACTAAGTTCCAGTTTTATAGTAAAATTCTGTCGTTTCATTTCCCTAATTTTTGTTAATTTCTTATCATTTTTAGTTTTGTTAATGTTGGCTTTAAAAACATGACATGCACACGGAATTCATGCCCAGGTCTTAAAAGGTTGTCTAATCTCGGAATAATGAATCAAGAAGTTGAGTATGATGAAGATGGGGCTTTAAAGGAAATAAAAAGGGAATTGCATCAATTTCAGAATAAGCCTAAGCCTAATTTAAATGAAACTGAGGCAATTAACCCGGGAAGTCCTGAAGAAACCAGAGAAACAAAAATAAGCATTCATACTGAACAAAAGACGAGAGATTCCATAATTCAAGTTTTGTTCGAGTATAGAGATGTATTTGCTTGGTCGTATGATGACATTCTGGGTTTGAGTGCCGATTTAGTGGTTCATAAGCTTCCCACACATCCTAAATTTCCACCAATCCAACAAAAACAAAGGAATTTTAAGATAGACATGAGTGATAAGATCAAAGAAGAAATCACGAAGCAACTTAGTGCAAATGTGATCAGGGTCGTCCGATACACTACATGGTTAGCAAATGTTGTGCCGGTTCCAAAGAAGGATGTGAAAATCAGAGTTTGTGTTGACTATAGTGATTTAAGCAAAGCAAGTCCAAAAGACAACTTTCCTCTACCCAACATTCATATCCTTGTTGACAATTGTGCTTAACATGAGATCCGATCTTTTGTGGATTGTTATGTCGGGTATCACCAAATTCTAATGGATGAAGAAGATGCAGAAAAGACCGCCTTCACCACTCCATGGGGAACTTATTGTTATAGAGTCATGCCATTTGGTTTGAAGAATGCAGGGGCAACTTACATGAGGGCCATGACTACCATATTCCATGACATGATGCACAACGAGATTGAAGTGTACGTTGATGACGTGATCATTAAGTCCGGAACACAAGATGACCACGTGCAAGACTTGAAAAAGTTCTTTGAAAGGATACGAAGGTATAATCTCAAACTCGATCCAGCCAAATGTGCATTTGGAGTTCCTTCTGGGAAGCTTTTGGGTTTTATAGTTACTCTAAAAGGCATTGAGTTAGATCTATCAAAGATAAAGACCATTCGAGATCTTCCTGCCCCACAGAATAAAAAAGAAGTCATGAGTTTACTCGGGAGGTTGAACTACATCAATAGGTTCATCGCGCAGCTTACAACCACATGTGAGCCTATTTTTAAGTTGTAAAGAACGTTGCTATCAAGTGGACAGATGAGTGCCAAGAAGCTTTCGATAAGATCAAAGAATATTTGTCAAACCCCCCTGTTTTGGTACCGCCGGAACCTGGTAGGCCTCTATTCTTATATCTATCAGTAATGGATAGTTCTTTTGATTGTGTTCTGGGTCAACATGATGACATATGCAAAAAGGAACAAGAAATCTATTATTTGAGCAAAACNTTTGAGCAAAAAGTTCACCACTTATGAGGCAAAATATACTCTTTTGGAAAGGACATGTTGCGCCTTAACTTGGATCGCCCAGAAGCTTAGGCATTATCTCTTGGCCTATACAACTTACCTCATATCCCGAATGGATCCCCTAAAGTACATCTTTCAGAAGCTGATGCCAACAGGCAGATTGGCAAAGTGGCAAATCTTGCTCACAGAGTTTGATATTGTTTATGTCACTCGTATAGGTCATGAAGGCACAAGCTTTGGCTGATCATTTGGCAGAAAACCCGGTTGATGATGAGTATGAATCTTTGAACACATACTTCCCAGATGAAGAGGTTAATTTAGTTGAAGAAGCAGTCCAAGATGACAGTCAAGTTTGGAAACTATACGTTGATAGGGCGGTCAACATCAAAGGCGTAGGGATTGGGGCAATTCTTGTACCACCTACAGGGAAACAATACCCTGCCACGGCGCGACTTCGTTTCTTGTGTACAAACAACACGGCAGAATATGAAGCTTGCATCATGGGTCTGAACATGGCAATAAATCTAAATATGCACGAACTGTTGGTGATAGGAGATTCAGATTTGCTTATTCGGCAGTCTCAAGGGGATTGGGAGACTCAAGATATCAAGTTCATTCCATATAGACAATGTGTGGAAGATCTTAGCAAAAGGTTCAAGTCCATCGAGTTCAGGTACATTCCCAGGTTTCACAATGAATTAGTTGATGCTTTGGCCACCCTGGCCTCAATGCTTCCATATCCGGGTAATACTTGCATTGACCCATTGGAAATTCAAATTCGTAATCAACATGGTTATTGCAATACAATTGAAGTAGAACTAGATGGTGAACCATGGTACCGTGATATTAAAAAGTATCTGAAAACAAGAGAAGATCCTGAACATGCTAATAGGGATCAAAAGAGAACTATTAGGCGACTCTCTAATGGTTTCCTTTTGAGTGGGGAAATCCTATACAAAAGAACTCCGGATTTGAATTTGTTGAGGTGTGTGGATGCCAAAGAAGCTTAAATGATTATGAATGAGGTGCATTCGGGAGTTTGTGGTTCGCACATGAATGAGTATGTTCTAGCAAAGAAAATCCTTCAGGATTTATTGGCTTACTATGGAGCGAGATTGCTTTCATTTTGTCCGCAAGTGCCACCAATGTCAGATTCACAGCGATTTGATTCACTCGACTCCTTCAGAGTTATATCCTATGTCAGCTCTTTGGCCTTTTGTTGCTTGGGGAATGGACGTCATTGGCCCGATTGAGCCAAAAGCTTCAAATGGGCACAGATTCATCTTGGTTGCAATTGATTACTTCACCAAATGGGTGGAAGATATTACATTGAAAGCGGTTACCAAGAAAGCAGTTTGTTCACTCCAACATCATCTGTCGTTTCGGAATTCCAAAAACTATTATAACAGATAATGCTGTTAATTTGAATAGTCATCTGATGAAGGAGGTATGCGAACAATTTAAAATTGAGCATCGCAATTCTACTCTTTACCGGCCCAAAGCTAATGGAGCTATTGAAGCTGCGAACAAGAACATCAAGAAGATTCTTAGGAAGATGGTCCAAGGGTCTAGACAATGGCACGAGAAACTGCCTTTTGCTCTTTTGGGATACCGAACAACTGTCCGTACATCAGTTGGCGCAATGCCCTACTTGTTGGTTTATGGCACTGAAGCAGTCATACCTGCGGAAGTGGAGATTCCCTCTCTCCGAATCATTATTGAAGTAGGAATTGAGGACACTGAATGGGTCAAGTCTCAATTGGAACAGTTGAGTTCAATTGATGAAAAGCATTTGGCGACAGTTTGTTTTGGTCAGTTATACCAACAAATAATGGCACTTGCTTACAATAAGAAAGTGCACCCAATACAGTTTGAGGTAGGACAACTTGTTTTGAAACGTATCTTTTTGCACCAAGAAGAAGCAAAAGGAAAGTTAGCCCCGAATTGGCAAGGTCCTTTGCTCGTCAAGAAAGTATTGTCAAAAGGAGCTCTACACTTGGCAGATATAGAAGGAAAGGTGACTGATATATCCGTCAACGCGGATGCGGTCAAGAGATATTATGTCTGACATGACTCTGTTGGGGCATTTTATACTTAGCATTCCCAGGTTGGGATGACGAAAGGCTATCATTCTCACTACCCAAACACTAGTCAACCCTAGTTAGCCCTTTGAAGCTTTGTTTATATTATTTCTTTGTTTTCCCCTCTTATGGAACCAATGTACTTAATCAAAAAAACAAAGTCAAAAAAATCAAAAAAATCAAAAAAAAAAAAGAGAAGAAAAAAAAGAGAGAAAAAAATCAAAACAAGTTCATGTTAATTGAACTACGTCCGACTTGATTCCGAAAGGATACGTAGGCAGCCTCACTCTGGGGTTCAGTCACACTAAAATAAAAATCCACATTTCCCAATATTCAAAGAAACTGGGGCATGATTTTATTTTATTTTTTTCGACGATTGTTCCGTCAAAATGGATCCAAAAGTTGTAATTCAGTTGAATAGTTCTTTTTTACCTTTCCCTTTTAAGACCTTCTGATCAACTTTCGAGGATGCTAAACTGGTATATTACGGTGATGCATCAGCCATTGTAAAGAGATAAAAAATAAAATGAGAAAGTTTTATTGGTGAAAACCATCAGGGCACCATAAGGCGATAGTGATTTGAGAGAAAGACAAATGAGAGAGGTCAATCAGTGAAAACGCACAAAGGGAATCGTTGATCGTTTTAGGCCTTCATATATCCCGGCACAAGCATGGTTAAGACAAAGAACTCAGTTTCAAAGTGAAGTTTACAACGGATTTTGAGAATTAGACAGTTCAGACGGATCGGGCATCCAGTCCAAAGTGCATGTCATGTTCATTGAAGTCAGCATATTCCTCCAGATAAGTCCTTTTTATTTTTATTTTTCTTCTCTAAAAGGTACACTTCTTGATTAAGTTGTAATATATATTAGTTCACCTTCTTGTTTTCTTTCTTACTATTCTTTTGAGTCCTCTTCAGTCTAATTTCGTCAAAGCAAAGCAAAGAAAAGGCCACAAAATTGGTTACAGTTTCCCTGTTATATGAAGCAAAACTTTCAGGGCATGAACAACATAGGCAAAGGCGTGAAGCCACCTTTGATTTTTCCTGAGGAGAAAAAGGCTTGAAGGACGCAACAATGTGTCAAGGGTCGACAAAAGTTACTCAGTTAAAAGTTGTTCTGGGAGCAAGGTTGTTTGCACCATAAACACAAATGGTGATAGGCGCAAAATAGTCAGGTTTTTTATGTTGAGAAAGAAGATCTCCAGAAAGTAATGACAGAATCTCTCTGCAAGTTAGTGTTTCTAACAAGTGTAATGGACGCAAGGTCATGTCGCCCAAGAAATCAAGGCAACAAACTGACCACCATTTTAAAACTAACAAATTTTTCTTTGTTCAGAACAGGAACAAAACAATTTTAGGAAACAATTCGTGAAAAGACAAACACCACCAAGTGAATTTCTCAATTCCTTAGTTTTCTTCTATATACATGTAATCATGTTATCCTTAGCTTCATTATAGGGAATCAATACCCTATCTTCAACACAGGGTACCACATCCCCTGGTGGTATTAGTTTCTTCCTACATAGGGTACAACATTCCCTAGTAGCATCTCAGAGAGCCACGAGCCTCATTTCATTGCGATCACATGGTACTACATCCCCTGGTCGCATTACTTTTGCCTACATAGGGTACGACATTCCCTAGTAGAATCCCAATGAGCCATTAGCCTCACCTTATTGCCAACATATGGTACTAAATCTCATGATTGTATTTCTTATTGCTAACATAGGGTACTACATCCCCTAGTTGCATTTTCTTTCTCTGCCTACATAGGGTACGACATTCCCTAGTAGAATCTTAGAGAGCCAAGAGCCTCATCTTATTGTCAACACAGGGTACTACATCCCCTGGTCGCATTAGTTTCTGCCTACATAGGGTACAACATTCCCTAGTAGAACCTCAGCGATCCATGAGCCTCATCTTATTTCCAACACAGGGTACTACATCCCCTGGTTGTATTTCTCATTGCTAACAGAGGGTACGACATTCCCTAGTAGAATCTTAGAGAGCCAAGAGCCTCATCTTATTGTCAACACAGGGTACTACATCCCCTGGTTGTATTTCTCATTGCTAACATAGGGTACGACACTCCCTAGTAGCATCTCAGAGTGCCACGAGCCTCGTCTTATCGCTAATACAGGGTACTACATCCCCTAGTTGCCTTCATTCTTGTTAACACTGGGTACAACATCCCCTATTATTTATAAAACAAAATGTGTCTTATCAATTCTTTATTTTGAAATAGCAAAGATAGTTTAACGTGTTTACAATAACTCACAAAAATTTCCTAGTGCAAACTGGGGCAGAAATTTTTTGTTTGTTTTGTTTGTTTGATGGCTTGTAGGTTTTTCCGCAAAGCACAGATTGGATATGTAAAAAATAAGATTCCGGCTCTCGCCAGAGAAAGTGGAACGTTTGATCTCAACACCAACCGCAAGCAGCTTTGACAGGATGCATGCAGAGACAAAGGATTTTAATATCCATCTTCTTATCACCAGATCAAGAAGCAAGCCTATGAGAATATTTCATAGTTTTTTATATCGGAGAGCATCAAGTTTCAGTCTAAAGTCAATGAATGAAGCAAGTCAAGAATCAACAACAAGACTCCAGATGACATTAAGATAGGAATTTTGTAACTCTTAGATTTCAAGAGTATGTAATTTTCTTTTCATTTTGATGTAATAGTTCGAACTGCGGATCGGAACCTCGACGGAACTTCACTCGGCTCTCCCTCTAAGCATACTCCATCACTCTTCTTCCACTTGAACTATACGGGACCTGATTTCCTTATAACCCGGGATATGTAGGCAGCCTAAAACCAAGGCTCGGTCACATCCTTTTCTTTTATCTTCTCTTCCTTGTTAAATAATAGTGAGGTCAAAAAATTAGTTACCTTGTTCATTTTCTTTGCCTGAAAATTCTTCATGTTTCCAAGCAAAGAAGGGCATGTTGTGAACAACTAATTGTTGACCACACCCAAATTATATATTACTTTAGTGAAATTTTGTTTTTAGATGTTTTCAAGTTTTATCTTACTCTTAATAGATTTTATTCGATCTAATTAAAAAAATATATATATTCACACTTCTAGAATAAAAGTTTTATTTCTATTTGTAAAGAGAAAAAGAAAATTTACAAAAAAAAAAAATACTTGGTTTCTTTTAATTAGAATCTTTAATATGTAAGTTATGGTATTTTTTAAGTGTCAATTAATTATAGTTTAAATTTAACTTTTTACATTTTTAATATATAGTTAATTAGTATTCTTACTTAGGTATTTTGTAATATCTTATAAAAAATAAGTACACTTCTTTTATTTTTATGGCCTATGTAGTACGTTTTCTTCTTTTTTTTAAGTAATTTTTTTTAGGAATATATGATATTAGTATAAGTAGTTATTTATTTTCTTTTAATATTTGATTATAAAGTGTTGTTAAATTGCTTTTTTGTTTTTTGTTTTTTTCAAAAAAAATATATAAATATAATAGAAGGATAAGAAATTAACAAAAAAATTAAAAAAAATTATCTCTTCCCAAACCTAACTAACAGTCTAACACCACAGACTTTCTCCCTCAATCTCCCTTTTCCCTAATTCTCTCATAATGCTCATGTTACTCGTAACTCCCCCACATCCTATTTTCCACCTTCCCCATTCATCTCCTTAACCCACGTAATAGTCACACACATATTCTACATATATGGCAGACAATACTCCCAGTGACACCTTCGAAGACCGGCCACTTCTTTGCCGCACCCCAACCCCTTTTCACAGAAACCTAATTTTGTTTAAATCAAGGGAGTTCATTTGAGTAACGCATTCGAGTTTGGAGTCAAAAGCTTTTCCAGTCCCCATTTTCGTGTTCGAGGTCCGTCTGTAGTTCCGTTGGCGGGTCCGTTTGAATTTGATTGCTATTTCAGGTTCATCTTTTATTCTCTTGTTATTTACTGTGGTTTGGTTTTTTTTAAGCTTCGTGTTGGTTGTTTAGTCTTAGTTCAACTTCTGTTTGATTTCTATAGAAACCATGGAATGATTTTGTTCAATTTGTATAGTTATAATTGTGAGATGAGATTTGATTTGTTTAAGGAATTTTGTACGCCAAAAACTTCAAAGCAATGTCAAAGTTTTTTCTTATCATTAGTCTTTGTTTTTAATATACTCACCATGAGAACTCAAGTTTAAAAATGCACCTGGGAGTTTCAATATTCAAGGTCTTGAATTATTTTCTTTAATAAGTCAATTTTCCGTAATCCTTTATTCTTAACAACCTATTTTACTTTCTGTCCAGGTTGAATTGATAAAGTTTAGCGCATAACGTATTACTTAATAATAGTTTAAATTAATGTTTGCATATAATATGTAGGTGAAAAAATAATAGTATATTTCTATTAATACCTCCGTAGATCTTAAGTTCATTAATCATGAACTCACTAATATCTCCGTATCAATAATTATGTTCAGTCCTCCATATGATATATCTGAGAATATAATTTTTAATTTATGTTTTTGGGTAGGTATCTCGAAATTTGATATACGTTACCTTTAAATTATTTCGAAAAGTTGCTTGCTTTTGGAACTTTGTGTCTTGATGGAATGATATTATGTTTGCACCGGTTAGCTTCGTTAGTTTAGGCTACTGATCATGTTTGATCATATTTATTAGCTTGATAGTTGTGTGTTTCACGTTATTTTGGGGAGTGACACATGGAGCTAATAAATTGTTAAAAGAACAAAAACAAACAAAAGAATTGTTTGTATGCGGTCAAAGGGTTGGGCATTAAAAGTTGAAAGAAATTTTAATCGAACATGTTCATTATATTACTTCATTTATTTAATTTCCGAAAGTCGATAGGAGCATGTTTAGGCCGACAACATTGTATAGGCAAACTTTATGACTTTCGACGTTTGTGTGGCATATTTACGGGTTTCGAAATTAAGACAAAAGTATGCGTTCGCGCAACTTTGGGCGTAACTATCTTAATATTAATAAAATATTATTAATTGTGTACACGTTCGCGTTACACGAATACGACTAAAAATCTTTTTTTTAATATTCATAAAAATATTTTAGTCGCGACTTAATCTATCATTGTGATTGTGTACACGTTCGCGTGACATAATTATGATTTCTAAAATAAATCAAGGTATGCGTCACGCGGCTTTGGCCAAGCTTTCTTAAATAATTAAGTGTTGTGAATTGTGTACACGTACGCGTGACATGATTCTTGACGCGCCAAACAAAACGAGTACACACACGTGTGACTCATTTCAAGATATTTCCTTAATCACGAGTAGTCGAGTAATTAAAAGCATTAAAAGGTAAAATGTACATAGGTTCTAAATACGTAATTAAAACCAATTAATTAAGCCCAGTATGATTAAAGAGACCGTGCTAAAATTACGGAATCTGGGAGTGCCTAACACCATCTCCCGGGTTAACATAATTCCTTACTCGGTCTTCTGGTTTCGCGGACTTTAAACATAGTCAAATTTCCTCGATTTGGGATTTAAAATAAATCGGTGACTTGGGACACCATAAATTATCTCAAGTGGCGACTCTAAATAATAAATAAATAATCCCATTTCGATTATGTCACTTAAATTGGAAAAACTCCCTTATCCTATCCCCTGCAAGAGAAAAGGAGGTGTGACACAAGACTTTTAACCCCATCTCCAAGAACTAACCTATGTGTGTTTCATTCCAACTAGAATATGAGAATTAAGGGTAATGGGGTGGAATCTTACCTCTTATGGTGAAGAAGATGACGTCTTACTCGATCAATTCCAGGCCTGAGTGACGATGGAGAATCAAATTTGTGAAGGTAGGGACTTTCTCTCTTAAGAACCCACTCTTGCTTCTCTCTAATTTACCATATTATAGTTAAAATGAAGGGGATGGGTATTTTATTAGGCTAGGGGTCGGGTTTTAAAATTAGAGAATTAGAAGCCCGATGCAGGTTTGTTGTAACGACCCGGTCCGTCGTTACGCAATATACGCATCTATTCCTTTATTTCCGTCTTGTAGTAGCTCGGTTAGACTGTTCATGAAGTGTTGGGGTTGGTTGGTTCGGGTTCGGAGTGAAAATAGAGTGTATTGAGACACTTAGTCTCTAACAAGAGCTTTAGAGTTGGAAAAGTCAATCCGGAGTTGACTTATTGGTAAACGACCTCGGAATGCAGATTTTATGGTTCGGATAGCTTTGTTAGGTGATTTGGGACTTAGGAGTGTGTTCAAAATATTTTTAGGGTGCCCAGTGTAGAATTAGGCTTGAATTGGCGAAGTTAGTATTTTGGCGAATTCCGGTTGATAGGCGAGATTTTTATCTGAGGGTCGGAATGGGATTCCGAGAGATTCTATAGCTTCCTTAGGTCATTTTGGACTTGCCCGCAAAATTTCAGGTAATTCGGAGATGGTTTGGTTGGGTTTTTGATCAAATGCGTGTTTCGAAAGTTTTTGGAAATCATAGGCTTGAATTGGATGAGAATTTATGGTTTTGATGTTGTTTTTGGTGCTTTAATGGCTCGACAAAGTTTGAATAACCATGTTTGATCTGTTGGTATGTTTGGTTGGGGTCCCGAGGGGCTCGGTTTTGATTTCGGGCGTTAAACGGAGTAGTTGGAACATGAAATGCAGCTCAAGCTGTTGTTGCTGGTGCGACCGCACCTGCGATGCTTGGGCCGCAGGTGCAAATATCGCAGGCGCGGAAAACATAGCGCAGGTGCGAGGTTTGGTCGCTGGGGCGAAAGGAAGATCGCACCTGCGAGGTCGCAGGTGCGGGAGATGGGGTCGCAGGCGCGGGTTTTGGGTGTTAAGTGAAGGACCGCTGGTGCGATCATTATGTTGCCCCTGCGGTCCCGCTGTTGCGATAATAAGGCCGCAGGTGCGAATGAGGTCGCAAGGGCGGATGGATGTCCGCACCTGCGATATCGCAGGCGCGGAAAAAGGATCGCGGGTACGGAAGCTGGGCAACTTAAGTGGGTTTCGCAGGTGCGGTTGAAAGGTCGCACCTGCGGAGTCGCAGGTGCGAGAAAAACACCGTTGTTGCGGAAATGACTGGGCAGAACTATAAAAGGCAGCCTTCACGAAATTAGTCTTCTTTCACCATTTTTACACACGGGTTGGAGGTTTTGAAGGGATTTTGAAGAGATATTTCATTGTTTCTTCAAGGAGGTAAGTTTCTTGGACTCAAAACTCGTTATATTGTGCATTAAGAATGATTTTTGGTTGAAATCTTTGGTAAAAACAGTAAAAAAATGGTGGTTAGGGATTGGGTTTAAGAGAAAAAGAATGGGGGAATTCGAGGACCATTTGAGGTCTGATTTTCGTGTTCTTGGTATGGTTAGACTCGGGAAAGGACAAGGAACCTAGTGTTGTGAAAATTTCTTACTTTCGAGACGTGGGCGCGATGGCTNTAGAGTTGAGCCGGTTTCGAGGTAAGTAACGGCTTCAACCTTGGAACTGAAGGGTTCAAAACCCCAATGTACATGCTAATTGATGATAGCTACTATGGTACACTCGCCAACTGACGGGCATATTAGTGTTGGTTGATTTGTTGTGGCCCGGCTTATCCCCAGGCACGACTTAACTGTTATTCAACCATGCTATCGGTACTGTGAAGGCTATTAATGCGTAGAAACTAAAAGAAACATAACAAGTATAAATGAT
>ML279208.1:17428-47884 GCA_005239495.1 Nicotiana undulata | reverse complement strand
CACGCCACGTTACGTATTTTACGTAAGAGAAGAGAGAAAAATAACACGTGGGGTTTCACAGAGGCAATTATTGGAATTAAAATTCTCAAAATTTACTTGTCCCTAGGCCTACCTCGGGCACAAGGAGGCTTCCAAATTAGGACACAAATTTACATTCCCGCAATATGTGTTTAAATATTACAAATATTTTCCAGAACTCTCGCTGACTTTGGTTACCTTTTTATTTTTCTTTCTTTTTGATTATTCCCATCCCCCAAGGTTGGTTCACACATACTGGCATCATCAGCTTACCATACCAGATCCAGAGGCCCTCCACCTCCTCCTCCTCCTCCAAGTGTACCGAAAGGCAAATGGAAAGCTAAAATTGACGATATGAGCAGCGTCACAAATGATTTGGTTTTATGGCTTGAACAAAAGATACTTGAAATACAGGGTGAGCTCGAGCATGTCTGTAACTTGTAAAACCTCTCCCTGACACTAAATGTCCCAGATATCAACCATCCAAATGCCCAAAACCCGGTACCTCCTCAGAACACACCTAACCAACACCCGCAGAATCCCCCCGCACCCCACCAATATACAACCCCTCCTTAAAATCCTTTACATGTACCTACATCTCCTCAACATCAACATCTCCCTACTCAATATCCACAAACCACTTATCAGACAACTTAGAATACCCCACAGCCTATCCCCGATCCCTAAAATGCAACCAATTATCATTACTATACCCAAACTTTTGGCATTGAACAAAAAAAACCCATATACGTTGAAACCTTACCCACTCCACTCAACCAATGTCATATACATCGGAATCCGCCGATTAATTCCTGCTCATTAAGAACATGGCAGAGGAGCTCAAGAAACAAACAAGCCGAGTTAAAGGTGTTGAAGGAGGCAAAGGAATCGAAGATTTGAACTATGAGGATTTGTGCATCCAGCCAGATGTGGAACTGTCTGAGGATTACAAACTTGGTGACCCAAAGGTTCATTTAAGAACTTACTATGACAAGATCGTAGGGGTTGGAAAGGACGAAAGGATTCGCATGAAGTTGTTCATGAGAAGCCTCACTTTAGATGCTCTATCTTGGTAGATAAGTCAGAATCATAAGAAATGGGATAGTAAGCATTGCGTCAGACTTTATGGATAGGTTCAGATTCAACACGGAAAATGCACCGTATGTTTTCTATATTTAGAATCTCAAGAAAAAGCCAACTGAGACTTTTCACGAGTATGCTACTCGGTAGAGGTCCGAAGCAGCAAAGGTCAGACCGGTATTAAATGAGGTGCAGATGAACAAGTTCTTTGTTAGGGCACAAGATCCATGATTTTATGAAAGGTTAATTGTCATTGACAATCAGAAGTTCTCCGATATCATCAAGCTCGAAGAAAGGATTGAGGAAGGTATCAAAAGTGGAATGGTGACAAATTTTGAGGCACTGCAAGCCACGAACAAAGCACTACAATCGGGTGGCATATCAAAGAAGAAATAAGTGGGGATAATAATGATTTCCCAAGGTCAAAAATTTCCATTTGTATACCAAACGCCTCCACCCACATATCAACCTTCACCTCTTAGATATCCTCAACCTGCTAATACCACTCCTACAATACCCAACCAGCCTATTATCATTCACTTCCAGCTCGTCCAAACTATCAAAACCTAGGCCTAATTTGGTTGCAAACCACCCATAAAGTACACCGCCATTGCAGAACCCATCGACCAATTGTCCGAAAGCTTAAAAACTGATGGATATGTCACCCATATTCCCATCGTGTCCATGGAAAATGCATCTCAGTGGGTCAACCCAAACAAGACCTATGCATACCACTCTGGCATGAAGAGACACACTATTGATGAATGTCGCACCTTGAAATAAAAGATCCAAACACTGATTGATACCAAGGTCATACAAGCTTAGGAAACTGCACCCAATGTCTGCAACAACCCCCTCCCAGATCATAGGGGTGAAAAAGTCAATGTAATAGGAATTGATGAAAAGTGGGGTCCCGAGGGATCAATCGGGCGTATTCGAAAAGGGTATGATCCTAAAAGTCTGCAGTCATGCTCAATCCCATTGTGGTATATGTACAGCCGCAAGTAGCTACACCCACTCCATATGAGAGAGAAGTGGCCACGCCTTTCACTGTAACGGTGGCATCCACACCACCCTTCAGTTCCAACGCGATACCTTCGGATTATGTCACCGAATCTAGAAGAAAGGGAAAGGCAAAGATGGAAGAGTCCGGCCCTGCACAAGGAATGAACATAACATGAAGGATTTACACTCCTTAACATTTGGGAGAAACCAGTAAGCAAGCTTCAAAAAAACCGCCCGTCATTGAGACTGGTCCAGATGACCTCCGGAGGAAAGTGTAAGCAAGGGAGTACTGTGTTGTTGATCTTCTGAACAAGATTTTCGCCCAGATATCCATCCTGTCATTACTGCAAAATTCTGAGGCACGCAAGAATGCTCTAATGAAGGTACTGAATGAAGCGTAGATGCCCAACAACATCACTAGCGGAGAAATGGCCAACATGGTGGGACAACTACTGGAAAGACATAAGATTACCTTCCATGAAGATGAGTTGCCACCTGAAGAATTGAGCCACAACAAGGCACTGCACATCAGAGTGCAATGTGAAGATAAGTTCATCTCCCGAGTCCTGATTGACGGAGGGTCCAGCCTCAACTTTGCCTGCTGATGACTCTGAAGTGTTTGGGCAAGGTCCTACATGAAATACAAGCAGGGACTATGAACGTAAAAGCTTTCGATGGATCTCAAAGGGCCACCATTGGTGAAATTAATATATGCTTGCAGATGTGTCCTACCTAGTTCGATGTTGAGTTTCATGTGCTAGAAATATCTGCCTCCTACAATCTGCTGCTCAGACATCCTTGGATACATGCCGATGGAGCTGTCGCATCTACCTTGCACCAGGCTATAAAATTTGAATGAAACCATCAAGAAGTAATCATCCATGGAGATGGAAGCAACCCCGTATACACCAGTAAGACTGTTCTGGTAGTAGAAAACAAAAGAAAGTTAGGTGGAGAAACCTACCATCACATCGAGTGTGTTAACTCAATCGAGAAGGGTAAGTGGTGGAGTAGCAAGATAGAAAGTATGCTAGCATGGAGAGGGTACGAACCTGGTAAGGGGATCGGTAAAAATATTCAAGGTATCTCCAAGCCAATACAGCTGAAATGTCATGGCTCAACATTTTGGCTTGGATATCTATATACCTGGCCGGAATATGATTATTGGTCGCCACCATAGTGTGGTCCATACTACCCTCTTGAGCAACCTATACCGCACCTGAATCATACATTCCATCAGGCCGGCATCATATGGGGATCAAAGGAAGAAAAAGCATTGGCAGCATTAAGGAATTTGTTCTTGGAAGACGACGATATGGACTACTGTGTGATAGTCGAGGAGGAGGAGGAAGAAGGCCTTATTATCCAGATAGTGGAGAAGGGAGCATTCCTCAAGAACTGGACCTTTAAACCATCATGGGCCCGACGAGTTCCGAGGTAGCGAGGCTGATAGCATTGTTTACTTTTGAAAATGATTTCCTCTTTTGCATCTTTGTTTTAAATAATATTTTTGGTGTTCCGTTTCGAAAAACATTATATGAGTTATTGAAATCATTTTGTTAACACTTTAAATGGCTTGATGTTTTATTATTACTATTTTTCTTTCATATCTTTATCCCTACATCATTACTATTTTTTATCTTGATGAACCAACGACTGTGACATGTAATGAGACAACGCAATAAAAGGACAGTGATTGGGAAGAAATAGAAGAAGAGGATGTAATACGTGAGGAGATTGTCAGAGAAGTGAAGAATTTTGAGAACAAGCCAAAGTCCAACCTGGAAGATACCGAGATAGTAAACTTGGGGGATTTCGAAACCATCAAGGAAACCCGCATTAGCATCCATTTTTCACTGTTAGAGAAAGAAGAACACACTCGGTTCTTGAAAGAATATGAGGATATATTTGCATGGTCATACCACGATATGACGAGGTTGAGCACATCCATAGTAGCTCATAAGTTACCCACAAATCCAATGTGCCCGCCAGTGAAGCAGAAACTCAGGAAATTCAAGAAAGATATGAGCTTGAAAATCAAGGAGGAAGTTACTAAGCAGATCAAATCCAAGGTCCTCAAGGTAGTTGAATACCCAACCTGGTTGGCCAACATTGTACCAGTTCCGAAAAAGGATGGGAAAGTCAGAGTGTGTGTTGATAATTTAGATCTTAACAGAGCAAGTCCAAAAGATGATTTCCCTCTTCCAAATATACACATTCTGATCCATAATTGTGCCAAGCATGAACTCCAGTCCTTTGTAGATTGCTTCGCAGGTTACCATAAGATCTGGATGGACGAAGAAGTCACCGAGAAAACAACCTTCATTACACCGTGGGGAGTGTACTGCTACAAAATGATGACATTCAGTCTATATAATGTCGGGGCCACCTACATGAGGGTCATGAAAACCATTTTCCATGACATGATAAATAAAGGGATAGAGGTATATGTGGATGACATCATCATCATATCCAAGAAGGCCGCAGATCACGTAGCAGAATTGAGGAGATTCATTGACCAACTGTGGAAGTACAACCTAAAGCTAAACCCCACAAAGAGTACATTCAGGGTTCCTGCCAGAATGTTGTTGGAATTCATCGTAATTCGCCGGGGAATAGAGTTGGACACGTAAAAGGTCAAATCCATCCACGAATTACCACCATCAAAAAGCAAAAAGCTTATGATGAGTTTCTTGTGACGCCTCAACTACATCAACCGTGTCATAGCAGAGTCCATAGTAATATGTGAGTTGATTTTCAAAATGCTGAAGAAGGACGCTGCAACTAGTGGGACTGAGGATTGTCAAAAGGTTTTTGACAAAATCAAGGAATACTTGTCCACACCACCAGTCTTAGTCCCGCTAGATCGTGGTAGACCACTACTACTCTACCCTGCAGTGTTATATGGAGATTTCGGTTGTGTTCTAAGACATCATGATGAGACGGGAAGAAAGGAACATGCCATATAATACTTGAATAAGAAATTCACGCCTTGTGAAGCATGGTAATCTCTACTAGAACACACTTGCTGCGCTCTAACCTATATAGCTCAGAAGCTAAGGCAATACTTTTGTGCCTCTACTACGTATCTCATATGAAGTATGGATCCCCTGAAGTACATATTTCAGAAGCCCATGACTACCGGTAAGCTGGCCAAGTGGCAAATCTTATTGAGTGAGTTCGACATCATCTATGTAACTCAGAAAGCTGTCAAGGGACGGGCATTGGCAAATCCTCTTGCTGAAAATCCTATACGAGGAGAATACGAACCCCTGGAAACGTAGTTGCGTGATGAAGAGGTATCATTTGTGGGAGAAGACATTGCTGAAGCCTACTATTGTTGGAGAATGTTTTTTGACGAAGCTGCGAATTTCAAGGTAGTAGGTGTCGGAGCCATCTTGGTATCAGAAGCCGGTTAGCATTATCCGGTTTCTGCAAAACTCAGATTCCCATGCACTAACAACATGGCGGAATATGAAGCTTGGATATTAGGGCTCAATCTGGCTATTGATATGAACATTCAGGAACTGCTGGTGATCGACGATTCAGACCTACTGGTGCACCATGTACAAGGAGAATGAGCTACAAACAATACCAAGATACTACCATATCTGCATAACATACAAGAGATGATGAAGAGGTTCACGAAGATAGAATTTCGGCATGTCCCCATAATTCATAATGAATTTGCAGACACATCGCCAACTTTGTCATCAATGTTACAACATACAGACAAGAATTTCATAGATCCCATTCCAGTGAGGATCCATAATCGGTCGGCATATTGTGCTCATGTTGAAGAAGAAACGGATGGAAAACCCTGTTTCCACGAGATCAAAGAGTACTTGGCAAAAGGAGAATACTTGGAGCATGCAAACCATACTGAGAAACGCATACTTTTGAGGTTGTCCAATCACTTCTTCCAAAGCGGAGGGAACCAATATAGAAGAACTCCCGATCTGGGACTATTAAGGTGTGTTAAACCAAAAGAACTTCCAAATTGCTCGAGGAGATACATGCTGGAACCTGCGGCCCACATATGAATGGATTTTTCTTGGCCAAGAAAATACTCAGGGGCGGATACTTTTGGATGACCATGGAAACAGACTGAATCTAGTATGTTCAGAAATGCTACCAATGCCAGATACATGCAAACATGATACGAGTGCCGCCAAACGAGCTTAATACAACAAGCTCACCTTGGCCTTTTGGTGCCTGGGGAATGGATGTCATCGACTCAATCGACCCCACCGCTTCAAACAGACACCGATTCATTTTAGTGGCGGTCGACTACTTCACTAAATGGGCTGAAGCTGCATCTTACAAATCTGTGATAAAGAAGGTCATAGCAGATTTTGTTCGTGACGAAGTTGTTTGTCGATTTGGGGTTCTAGAGTCCGTCATAACTGAGAACGCCGCCAATCTAAATAGTGATCTGATTAAAGCCATGTGTGAAACCATCAAAATCAAGCATAAGAATTCCACAACATATATGCATCAAATGAATAGAGTCGTGGAGGCAATCAACAAGAAAATCAAGAAGATACTAAGGAAAATGGTAGAAAATCACAAGCAATGGCACGCGAAATTACCATTCGTGTTGCTAGGATACCGTACCACAGTAGGCACATCAACTGGGGCAACTCTCTATCTGCTGGTTTATTGTACCGAAGTTATCATTCTTGCCGAGGTAGAAATCCCTTCTTTGAGAATCATACAAGAAGCCGAACATAGCGACACAAAATGGATAAGGAGCCGTTATGAGAAACTAGACCTCATAGACGGAAAGGGGATGAATGCAGAATGTCAAGGTCAACTTTATCAGAACAGAATGTCCAAGGCTTTCAACAAAAAGGTCAAACCAAGACAGTTTACATCAGGGCAGCTAGTGCTGAAACAAATCTTTCTGCATCTAGATAAAGCCAAAGTGAAATTCTCTCCCAACTGGCAAGGCCCTGACATGGTTCACAAAGTACTGGAAGGAAGAGCACACATACTCGCAAAGATTGACGAAAAAATCTGACCAAAGCCAATCAATTCATGTAGTCAATAGATACTCGGGTTAAACCATTTTATGTTTCTCTATATGAAACATAGAGTAAGCCCTTTTCCTCTCTTCCACAGGTGCGAGACTTTTCTCACAGGCGTGAGACCGTAGGTGCGGTCCTCGAGCCGCAGGTGCGGAAACCTTGTAGGCAGTTAGGTCTTTTAAAATATGGGAAAGAACCATTTTACTCCATTTCTTTCCTCCATAGTCGACCTTGAGAGCTTGAAAAAGAGCCAAACGACCTAGTTACTGAAAGGTAAGTGATTTCTACTTTAATGTTAGTTTAATACATGAATTCCTAGGTAAATTAACCTACTAATTAGTGAAAATCAAGGGTTAGAGTAAAAACCTAGGGCTTTATAAAATTTGAGGAATTACCCACTAACTAGCTATGAAATGATACAAAAATCATATATTAATGATTCTTAGGTTATGGGTAAGTGTTTCCTCCAAAAATTTCCGAAATCCGAGCATGTGGGCCCGAGGGTGTATTTTGGGATTTTTCTAAGTAAGTTTAAATAACTAAGTAAATAGGGGAATTTCATTCCTTTGAGTATAAATTAATATATTTGTGCATCATTTGACTAGTTTCGAGCCTTTGGGAGACGAGTTTGGAGTTTCGGGCGCATTCTTGACCCGAAAAGTAGGCTCGGCACGAGGTGAGTCTCCTTTCTAACCTTGTAAGAGTGAATTGTCCCCATAGGTGATTATAAATGATTGCTTGTCCTTATTTTCGGGGGCTACACATGCACGAAGTGACGAGAGTCCGTGTGTAGCTACTATTATGCATGTCGGGTAGTTTATGATTCACGAGCATGCTTTATGTGTTGTATCTATGATCTTGTATGCTGAATAGGTAGTCTAATATCCTTGAATTTCCTATATGAAGGCCTAGGAGGCTATGTTTCGAAGTTGGTATTTTTGAATACCTTTTCTGCTAGTAAGACACCTGTTAGTTATATGAAATCCCTGAGGATTATGTATATGTATGCGGGAACCCGAGTCGCATGAATGATTCACGAGCGGGGCAGCCCTAACATTATGTTAACTACATCGCATGTTTGATTCACGAACGGGGAAGATAGATGCATCTATGGTTCGTGTTGTTCGACCCTCGGCAGTGCACATTTACTTTTCACGTCGTATCGGTCGCACGTTCACGACATGTTATATGTTTGATAATTTATGAGAAGCCGTGTAATTGTAAATGTTGATTTTATGAAAGAGAGAAGGTTAAATAGCTTGTATTCCATGGAAAAGGATAGCGTGAGGGTACTAGAGAATGTTATCTGATGCTCATTTCTTTATTACTGTTCATTACTGCTATTACTGTTTAGCCTGTTATTTCATATTGTCTGACCCTAGTAAGTATCACGTCGACCTCTCGTCACTACTTCTTCGAGGTTAGGCGGGATACTCACTGGGTACATATCTGTTTATGTACTCATGCTACGCTTCTGTACTTAATTGTACAGGTTTTGAGGATGGTGCATCTGGTTATCAGATCGGAGCTTGATCCTGAAAATATATTTTGGAACTGACTTCACGGTGAGCTTCTTCCCTTGGCGATTTGCAGTAGCACTATGGAGTTATCTTTTGTTTATTCCTGTCTACTTCTTTCAGATAGTAGAACAGTTGATTTCATCTTTTGTATATTCTACTGGTTCGCCTGTAGACTTGTGACACTAGTTCCTGGCACACACGTAGTAGACTTTATATTTTTGGAACTGTATATATTGGTTAACGATCCTTGTGGCTACATTTATTTAAGTTGGCTAAGTTATCCATTTCCATTTAAGTGTTTAAATCTTAAAATTTGGTAAGTGTTGGGATGTTTTATCAAATAAGGAAATTTCACTAGTAAATCAATTGTTTTCTTGCCTAACCCCGATGTTGGGCGCCATCACGACCTGAGTTAGGATTTTGGGTCGTGACAACATGGTATCAAAGCTCTAGGTTCACGTAGGTCTTACAAGTCACAGGCAGACCCATTAAAGTCTTGTGGATTGGTACAGAGACGTTTGTACTTATCTTCAAGAGGATATAGGGTTTTAGGAAATCTCTCTTTATTCATATTCTATCATGCAGTCGATGGTATACTAAATCTCTCTCTTTTATTCTCTCACAGATGGTGAGGACGCGCACAACCCATGTTCCAGACTAGGGAGATGTCACTACCCCCGTCGTCCGAGGATGTGGCAGAGTCCGGGGGAGGGCATCGGCCCGAGGTAGGGGACTAGGGCGTCCCATAGCTATTCCAGTTTCACCACCAGCAGAGGATCCTATTATAGAGGAGCAGGGTGAGGTGCCCCTAGCAGATCATGCTCCGGTCGACTTTATGACTGCACCAGGATTCCAGGAGGTCATGGGTTGTATGATGCGCTTCATGGATACTATGACCCAGACTGGTTTATTTCCAGCGGATCTTGCCACATCTCAGGCGGAAGAGAGAGACCAGACCCCTACTGCCCAGGCTTTAGGTCATACAACAACAGTATATCAAACCCCAGGTACACTGCCCGTGGGCGGGGCCCAACCTGTAGCAGCAACACCTGAGCCCAGACCAGATGCAGACGACGATCCGCATAAAATATTGGATAGATGGACCAGATTGTACCCTCCTATCTTCAGGGTGTGCATGGTGAGGATGCCCAGGATTTCATTGACATGTGCAGGGACATACTGCACAACATGAGGATATTGGAGTCCCATTGAGTCGTCTTCACTACTTTTCAGTTGGAAGGCAAGGCCCGCAGATGGTGGCAGTCCTATATCCTTGGCAGACCGGCAGGTTCTCCTCTTGTCACTTAGGAGCAGTTTACCCAGATATTCCTGGACAAATACATTTCACCCTCTGAGAGGGAAGAGCTGCGGTACCATTTTGAGTAGCTGGAGCAGGGTCCGATGTCAGTGACAGACTATGAGGCTAGGTTTTCTGAGACGTCTCGTCACGCACTTATGATACTTCCTACAGAGGCTGAGAGAGTGCGGAGGTTTGTAGCCGGGTTACATCCAGGAATTAGGGCCAACATGGTCTGAGAGGTGGGGATGGGGACTCCTTATCAGCTGGTGGTAGAGATTGCTCGCAAGATCGAGGGTTATCGGTCGAGGATCAGAGAGTAGGTGCAGCAGGATAAGAGAGCCAGATTCTCTGGTTATTTCAGTGGCGCCCCAGCTAGAGGTAGAGGTCAGTTTGGCAGGGGCCAGCCCAACAGGCCCCCATATTCAGCACCCCCACCACCCTCGCGTGGTGCTCCATTGAGGCCTTATTTCAGTGCCATGCCAGAGGGTTCTCACCGTTCCCTAGCTATTCAGAGTCATTCTTTAGGGTAGCGGGCCATGGAACCGAGGGGATGTTACAGGTGGGGGGATCCAGGCCATTTTAGGAGGACTTGTCATAGGTTTCGGGGCAAGGCAGTACAACAGGGTTATCAGTCTACGAGTCCAGCACTAGCGGTCCGGCCACCTAGGGGTGGAGGACAAGCCGACAGTGGTCGTCCTAGAGGTGGAGGTCAGACCGCGGGAGTTCAGTCAACTCTTATTCATTCCAGCGGAGGTTAGTCATCCGGTGCTCCAGCCAGATTATTTTATATTCCGGCCTGATCAGATGCAGTGGCCTCAGATGTCGTGATCACAGGTATTATTTCAGTATGTGGTAGAGAGGCAACAATGTTATTTGATCCAGGATCCACTTATTCATATATATCCGCCTTACTTTCTTGTTTTCTGGATGTTCCTCGCGAGTCCTTGGGTACTCTTATTTATGTGTCCACCCTCGTGGGCAATTGTGTGGTGGTACACCAGATTTATCGGTCCTGTGTGGTTACATTTTGTGGGTTCAAGACCAGAGCGGACCTCATATTGCTCGATATGGTTGATTTCGAGGTTATTCTAGGCATGGATTGGCTATCTCCTTATCATGCCGTTCTTGATTGCAATGCCAAGACAGTTACTCTAGCCATGTCCGAGATGCCTAGGCTGGAGTGGAGAGGTTCCTTAGTTAGTGCAGCCAGTGGAGTTATATCCTTCCTGAAGGCTCGACATATTGTCAAGAAGGGTTGTCTGGCCTATCTTGCTTATGTGCGGGACACCAATGCCGAGTCTCCGACGATTGATTCAGCGCCAGTAATTCGGGAGTTTGCATATGTATTCCCTTCAGACCTTCATGGCATGCCTCCGGATTGTGATATTGATTTCTATATCGACTTGGCTCCGGGCACCCAGCCTATATCTATTCCCTCATACTGTATGGCTCCAAAAGAGTTGAAGGAATTAAAGGAGCAGCTTGAGGAGTTGTTGGCTAAGGGGTTTATCAGGCCAAGTGTATCGCCTTGGGGTGCTCCAGTGCTATTTATGAAGAAGAAGGATGGGTCTATGCGGATGTGTATTGACTACCGCCAGTTGAAAAAGGTCACCATTAAGAACAAGTATCCATTGTCGCGTATCGATGATTTGTTTGACTAGTTGCAAGGTGCTCGAGTGTTTTTTATGATTTATTTGAGATCGGGGTATCATCAGCTGAAGATTCGGGACTACTTTTCGTAGGAGGTATGGCCATTATGACTTCCTGGTGATGTGCTTTGGCTTGACTAATGCCCCATCAACATTCATGGACTTGATGAACAGGGTGTTCAGGCCTTATATCGATTCTTTTGTCATTGTCTTTATTGATGACATTCTGATTTACTCACGTAGCCCAGGCGAGCACGAGCAACATTTGAGAGTTGTGCTCCAGACTTTGCGGAAACAGAAGCTATATGCTAAGTTCTCCAAGTGTGAGTGGTTGGATTCCGTAGCATTCTTGGGACATGTGGTATCTAGAGAGGGTATCAAGGTTGATCCTATGAAGATTGAGGCAGTTCAGAGTTGGCCACGTCCTACTTCAGCTACATATATCAGGAGCTTCTTGGGTCTAACAAGTTATTACCGCTGATTGTGGAGGGATTTTCTTCCATTGCAGCCCCATTGACTAGGTTGACTCAGAAGACTGCCCCGTTTCGATGGTCTGATGAGTGTGAGGCGAGCTTTCAGAAGCTCAAAACTGCATTGACTTGAGCACCATTTCTGATATTGCCTTTCGGTTCTGGGATGTATACAGTATATTACGACGTTTCACGCATTGGTTTTGGGGTGTGTGTTGATGCAGAAGGGGAGAGTTATTGCTTATTCTTCTCGCCAGTTGAAGGTTCACGAGAAGAACTACCCTGTGCACGACTTGGAGTTGGCGTCGATTGTTCATGCTCTTAAGATTTGGAGGCACTACTTGTATGGGGTGTCCTGTGAGGTTTATACAGACCATCGCATCTTGCAACACTTATTCAAGCAGAGGGATCTTAATTTGAGGCAGCGCAGGTGGCTTGAGTTGCTGAAGGACTATGATATCACCATTCTTTATCATCCGGGAAAGGCAAATATGGTAGCAGATGCCTTGAGCAGTAAGGCACAGAGTATGGGTAGTTTCACTTATATTGCAGTAGAGGAGAGACCCCTAGCCTTGGACATTCAGTTCTTGGCTAACCGCCTGGTGAGATTGGACCTTTCAGAGACCCGCCGAGTCCTTGCTTATGTGGTTGCACAGTCTTAATTATTGGGAGAGATTAAGGACCGGCAGATTGATGATTCGTGTTTGGCATAGCTACGGGAGATAGGGATTCAGGGTGGTGCCGAGAAGGTTAATATGGGTGAGGGTGGTGTCCTGAGACTTCAAGGCCGTTTATGTGTTCCTAATGTTGATGGCCTGAGGGAGAGGATTCTAGAGGAGGCACACAGTTCACGATATTCTATTCATTCTGGTGCTACGAAGATGTATCGTGACTTGAAGCAGCATTTCTGGTAGAGGCGGATGAAGAAGAACATAGTAGAGTATGTGTCTAGATGTCTTAATTGCCAGCAGGTCAAGTATGAGCACCAGAGGCCTGGAGGTCTGCTTCAGCAGATGCCCATTCCTGAGTGGAAGTGGGAGCGCATCACTATGGACTTCGTGGTTGGGTTACCTCGGACATTGCGAAAGGTTGACGCTGTTTGGGTCATTGTGGATAGGTTGACCAAATCGGTGCATTTCATTCCAGTAGCTACTACTGATACTTCTGAGAGGTTGGCCCAGATTTACATTCGGGAGATAGTCTACTTGCGCTGTGTGCCTGTGCAATTATATCAGATCGAGGTCCTCAATTCACCTCGCACTTCTGGAGAGCATTGCATAGTGAGTTGGGCACCCAAATAAATCTTAGCATATCATTCCACCCTCATATTCATGGTCAGTGGGAGCGGACAATTCAGATATTGGAGGACATGCGCAGAGCATGTGTGATTGACTTCGGAGGTCAGTGGGACCAGTTCTTGCCTTTGGCCAAGTTTGCTTACAATAATAATTATCAGACCAACATCGAGATGGCTCATTTGAGGCTTTATATGGTCGGCGATGTCGTTCTCCTATCAGGTGGTTTGAGCCTGGCGAGGCTAAGTTATATGGAACCGACCTGGTGAAGGATGCTTTGGAGAAGGTGAAGTTGATTCAGGAGAGACTTCATATAGCACAATCCACATAGAAGAGTTACGCGGATCAGAAGGCACGTGATGTATCATTTATGGACGGAGACAGGGTCCTATTGAAGGTCTCGCCGATGAAGGGTTTTATGAGTTTCGTGAAGAAGGGCAAGCTGAGCCCGAGGTTTATATATCCTTTCGAAGTGTTGAGGCGAGTTGGAGAGGTTGCTTATGAGCTTGACTTACCTCCAAGTTTATAAGAAGTTCATCCGGTCTTTCAAGTATCCATGCTCTAGAGGGACCACGTCGACTTGTCTCACGTGGTTGATTTCAGTACCATTCAGCTGGATGAGAGGTTGGGCTACGAGGAGGAGCCAGTTGCTATTATTGATAGGCGGGATCGACAGTTGAGGTCCAAGAGGATTTCTGTCGTAAAGGTCCAGTGGAGGGGCCAACCAGTTGAGGAGGCTACTTGGGAGTCCGAGGAGGACATGCGGAGCCAATATCCTCACTTATTCAGCACTTCAGGTATGATTCTAGACCCGTTCGAGGACGAACGTTTGTTTAAGAGGTGGAGAATGTAATGACCCGACCGGTCGTTTTGCGTTATAGGACCCCGTTCCCCTAAATGAGACTTCCCGTAGTGGCTTTTTATGATTTATGACCTGTGGGGACGGGTGGTTTGGTATTCGAAAGTGTTTAAGGTAGTATAGGAACACTTAGTTCCTTAAGGTTGGCCTTTAAGACCAAGTTTTACTTTGGTCAAAATTTTGAGTAAATGACCCGGAATTGAGTTTCGACGGTTCCGGTATCTTCGTATGATGATTTCATACATGTGCGTGTGTCTGGAATGGGTTTTGGATGAACCGGGAGCGTTTCGGCGCCAAATAGTGAAATAAGAGTTTCCTTACGTTCAAATTGAGGTTTGGAACGTGTTTTTTTGTTATCGAGGTCCAAACGGAATTCCGAGATCGGGAATAGTTCCTTTATGTCATTTATGACAGTCTTGCAAAATTTTGTGTCATTCCGAGTAGTGTCGCGCCCTCTTTTTCTATCGCACGGGTTAGGTACGGAGAGATCGGGTTTATAACATTCTGGACAACTCCTTAAAGGAGGAGGTTTAAGGAAGAGTCGCCACCTAACGATTTTTATGGTGCGTTAGGGCACCTAGAGTTGATAACTCATGAACTAGTTTGCGTTACCAGAGATTGGGTAAGGGCTTGAAATTATCCCAAGGGGAAGGTATTAGGCACCCCTCAAGATCCACAACTGTGGGTCCCAGCCAATAAGTTTTGTGAATTTGGACGGTGAGCAAGTAACAAATAAGGTTCACACAAGAGGGGATTTCAAAACAAGTATGAAAATCTTTAAAGGTTTTGGAATAACATAAACATTTGGAAAGAGTTGTCCTAGGTTTAAAGTAATATGCACTTCAATGCAATACATNAAAATGCGTGTGTGGGTCACGAATGCTTATTCCGTGCCATTACCCGTCCCATCCTATAAGTCCTGGAGGGTGTTTAGGACTACTAGTCCTACAAGGCAGGAACTACGCTGAACCCTTAGGTTTAAAGGACAAATGACATACAAAAACAAGTAGGACTACACATATGGGGGAACATATAAAGGCAAAGAAAGGCTCACAGATCCCTCCACACATAGACATGTAAATGGCACGTCTCAAACACGATTAAAGTCTCGAGACAGGAGTTCAAAAATAGGAAGTTTAATAAAAAATAATCGGAATCTGGGTTAGAAAGCTTAAGGAAGGCAGAAACTTTAACTAAAACTGATAGTTGATTGCAAAATATATAGTAGCTAAAGGCAGCAGTAAAACTTAGAAATAGGCAGTGATTAAAAGCTTTCAGTAAACATAGATGAAAGTTATTAAAGCATGGGTTTGAAATGATTTTTAAGGATAAGTGAATAAGATACAGTGACTTAACATAGGGTAATAGCTATTGGTTTTCAAAGAACTGTAGCAAAGGGAGTAGTAAAATAGTATTCAAATATAGTGACTTGAAAGACATACAAAAGAAGGATTCGAAATGGCACGATTTTAAGCAGAATGATGTAATTTGAAAACCCAGTAGTTTGAAGGCATAATAGAGCAGGAGTCTGTAAAACTCAGTAAAAGAAAAAGATGCATAACTTCGAGACTATTTAAGATAGAGCAGGAGTTTTATTAAAAGTAAATGAACTCCAGTGAGATAAAACAGGAGTGGGAGCAGCAGGGTTAAAAATGTTTAAAGGAAGTGATTAAACTAGAAGAACATGATTGGTTTGATTTTAATACGTATTAGGCCTAAGGTTTTCCTAGGCGTTGTATACATTGCCTACCTATTTTTAAAGAGTGAACATGCACATTTGGATTCAGATTTTAATAAATACATGTCTGCAGGAAATTGTTTAAAATAGGTTAACTAGTGTAGATGTCTGTGTGTGCTTGTGTAATCAAGAGAGTCTGTTCAGTGTGTTTCTATGTGTGTCTATAAAGAGAGAATACATGGTATATATAGTTTAACAAAACGAGTAGTCACATAGGTAAAAGGGTGAACAGTTATGGAAATTAAACCAATTAGTATCAATTAAATTATTGTACTCCTTCAATTAAGGAGTCAAGTTCAAACAGTGCACAAGGCTACGTAAGGAAAGGAAATTATCATATAAGACTGATTTTGTTTAATTCGAGACAAGGGAATCACATAATACATAAATAAAGCCAAGTACATAGTATATAATTAAGGAAAGTTGAAGTAACATTACATTTATAAAGTAAACTAGGGTATTAGTTTGAAAATCAACTGAAAGAATCTCGGATTCAATTGCAAATCACAGGGAATCCAAAATAGTTAAGGAAAGTATCATATGAGTAAGTAAAGCACTCAAAATTTGTTACAGAATTACAAAGGTCATACATAATCACTTATTCAAAGAAAGCATCACATAAGTATGGAAAGAATCCAAAATTAGTACAGGATTACAAAGGGAATACACAATCATGTAACCAAGGAAACATCACAAGCCCGGGAAAAGGCAGTATAAAATCAATAGGTGAACAATCAATAAGGTAAATCTATAATTAACATTTAAACAACAGTAACACAAAGAGATAATCAGCAGGAAAAGGTCAAGGCACTGAATTAATCAAGAACACACGAATACACAGAGTCAGGTGAAAACGGATACACATAATAAAGATTAACCCCAAAACTAGGGTTTCAACATAACAGTCAAGGCAACATGAATCACAAGAGGCTTGTTTAAAACACAATATAGATGATAAAAAGATCAAAGATTGAAAGTAAAACCGTTTGGAGAACAGGGTCGAGAAACCCTAGTTTTGAAATTTTTTAAAAGATGAAATTTTCCGGAGAAAATCATAGATAAACCTCAACATGTTGCAAATATAGAACAGATCTTTAAGAAAGATCAAGATATAGAAAATTAGGGTTTCCTGGAACCCAGAAAAGAGGGCAAACCTCATGAATGGCATAGATTTAGGTCGGAGAAACTGTAAACTTACTCAAATGGTCAGGGGTTTGCCGGACAGTGGCAAGAGGCTCAAAGGAGGTGAGTGGACCGCTCCACGCTCGTCTGAAGAACTTAGGGCATTACTGAGCAGGTAAGAAGTGAGTGGATGACCAGGAGATGACAGGGAATCCAAGTTCCCGGTGAAAGTCCACCGGAGAAGGCGACCGGAGATCATCGGAGAAGACGATGTCAAGGAGACTGCTAGAGAGATAGAGAGATCGAGAGAGATGAGAGATGAGAGAGGAACCATCTCGAAGGAAATGAGACGGGGAGTGAGGGAGGTTTTGGACTTGGTTGTTTGTGATCTGGGTTGGGAATTTAATTGGGTTTGGGTTGGGGTTAATTAGGCTAGATTTTAAATAATAAATACCCAAAAATTGATAAATAATTAAATAAACAACCAATAATTGTACCAAAAAAATGAAATTGAGTTTAAATAGATAAAATTACAGTAATTAAATAATATTAATTGTAAAAAATGCATAAGTTTCGAACTAAAATAATACACAATGTTCAATTGGGCTATAGTTGAAAAATTATCATAATTGAAATTAAATAAGACACAATTGGCCAATTTACGAAATAATTTGATTTTAATAAGTAAAAAGTGATTATAAATGACATACTGAACTGGAAAATATTTTGAAATTATTTTAGAGTACGATTTATGAATTATAAAAAATATACAATATTAAATAGATAGGGAAATAATTTAGATAAAATATGAAACAATTAGGAAAAAAATACTCATTATTGCAAAGAGTGATTTTGAAAGCTTATATACCAGTTTGAAAATAATTTGAGGAAGAATTGGGTATCAACAACTGCCCCTCTTTACCCGGGAAGGATGAAAGAGTTGTCGGGTAAATATATGATGGCCAATTTTGACCGAGATGAAACTGTGGGATAGAATTGTGCCGCACCCTGGTTTCTAAGCTGCCTACATACCCCTAGTTTTACAGGAATCATGTCGTATGTAGTTCAGGAATCATCGGCAAAATATACCGGCGATGTTTTATAAGAACGGACGCAAGGTGCATGGTAGGGTAAGATTATGAATTTCTTACAGGGGACGATGTCGGAGAACTGGAGCGGTATGCTCCTGCCTGGTTGGCTGTTCCGGCCGGGTTACCTACAGATAGAGAACAAATGTATATTGTGCATAATATAAACATGATGCAGGTTCCCGTCGGACTATGAATGGTGTCTTTGGGCCATTAGGATGATGTCCTTAGACCATGATGTCCTAGGCCATGAATCGCATAGCGCGGGATTCGCAGGCTATGAAATGGTGTTCTCGAGCCATGGAGATGGTGCCTCTTAACGATGACGCCTTTGGACAAGTTGGCGATATTTCAGCCCATGAAGAATGTAGTAGTATGATGTTAGCAAGACAGAACTTAGTCTTGCGATTTGCGAAAAGAAAGAGGGCAGAGCTTAACCCGAAAGAAGGCGTAAAATAAATAAGATGACTGCTTTGAAAAGGTAGAAAGGAGCTTAGCGTAATGAAGTAGAATGCGGAGAGAGGTAGCGTAGAACCTCGGATGGCGGAATAATAGCCTTATGCAATGTAGGAAATAAAGGCAGGGGAGGTAGCGCTTAACCTCAAAAGACGGAGACAGAGCTTAGTCTCGGAAGGCAGAATGTGTAGCCTTATGCAGATGCGAATGCAGGTGGAAGCAGAGCTTAACCTCATGCAAGATGGAGACAGAGCTTAGTCTCGAGAGGCAGAAAGGTAGCCTCATGCAAAGATGCAAATGCAAATAGAGGTAGAGATTAACCTCATGCAAGATGGAGACAGAGCTTAGTCTCGAGAGGCAGAAAGGTAGCCTCATGCAATGTGAGAAAAATGCAGAGACACAATGCTTAGTCTCGGAAGGCAGAAAGGTAGCCTTATGCATATGTGAATGCAGATGGAGGTAGAGCTTAACCTCATGCAGATGGAGACAGAGCTTCGTCTCGAGAGGCAGAAAGGTAGCCTCATGCAAAGATGCAAATGCAAATAGAGGTAGAGATTAACCTCATGCAAGATGGAGACAGAGCTTAGTCTCGGAAGGAAGAAAAGTAGCCTTATGCAAATGCGAATTCAGGTGGAGATAGAGCTTAACCTCATGCAGATGGAGACAGAGCTTCGTCTCGAGAGGCAGAAAGGTAGCCTCATGCAAAGATGCAAATGCAAATAGAGGTAGAGATTAACCTCATGCAAGATGGAGACAGAGCTTAGTCTCGGAAGGAAGAAAAGTAGCCTTATGCAAATGCGAATTCAGGTGGAGATAGAGCTTAACCTCATGCAGATGGAGACAGAGCTTAGTCTCGAGAGGCATAAAGGTAGCCTCATGCAAATATGCGAATGCAAATAGAGGTAGAGCTTAACCTCGAAAGACAGAAAGGTAGCCTTATGCAAATACGAATGTAGATGGAGGTAGAGCTTAACCTCGGAAGGCAGAAAGGTAGCCTTATGCAAATGCGAAAATATAGTGATAGCAAGAGTTCTTAGTTGATGATAAAGTGCGATGATACGATTGTTGTGAATGAAGTATCGTTTGCAACGATGATAGTAGTAAGTGTTGGCATGTGCGATGAGTTCGAGAGCGTATCCTTGAGAAGCATGTGTTTTGTGGGGATAATGGGATGTCTTAGGCTTTTGCCGTATTTGTGCTTGCATCCAAAGAAAAATCATGTGTTCTGTAGAGGGAAGGGTTAGTTCGTATCCCTGCTGGCTCGGATCTGCCTATCTGCTTGATGTACCAGAGGGGTAGCGTTGCTAAAACAAGCTGTTTTTGAGAAATAAATATGCATGGTTTTATAAAATATGATATAAAATATAGAAAAAAATAGTTTTCTTTGGATGAACCGACGACCATGACGCGGTTCAAGACATTGCAACCTCTCTTGCTGCGGAGATTTGAGGGTCCTTCTCAAAATTTGCCCCAGTTTGATGGGTGAAGGCTTCTGGCTGGACTTGCTTCCGAATTCTGAGGTACCTCCTCAAAATTCTTCCCCAGTTTCCATTTGTGGGGGAAATGAGAATTTTATTAAAATATGACCGAACCCATAGGGATGCCTACGTATCCCCTCTTAAACGGGAATCAGGTCAGGCATAGTTCAATTTAGAGCATTGATAGAAGCATAATGATTACACATAGTAGCGCTTGACTGCGTCTGAATTGATTGGTTTAAGAAAAATTTCTCCATCCATTTCTCCCAGTATGAGTGCTCCTCCTGTTAGCACTCGGTGAACCATATACGGGCCTTGCCAATTGGGAGAAAATTTCCCTTTTGCTTTGTCTTGACGAGGAAAGATTTTCTTTAACACTAGCTACCCCGGTGTGAATCGTCTTGATTTGACTTTCTTGTTGAAGGCTCTAGCTATTCTACTCTGGTATAGATGACCATGACAAACCGCGTTCATTCTTTTTTCGTCTATGAGGGCCAATTCTTCATAGCGACCTCTTAACCATTCAGCGTCGCTGAGCTTGGCTTCTTGTATAATTCTTAAAGATGGAATTTCAACTTCAGCAGGAATGACGGCTTCCGTACCATATAAAAACATGTAAGGAGTTGCCCTGATTGATGTGCGAACCGTGGTGCGATATCCCAACAGAGCAAATGATAATTTCTCATGCTACTGCTTGTGCTTCTCTATCATTTTTCTCAGTATCTTCTTGATGTTCTTGTTGGCAGCCTCAACGCCTCCATTCATTTGAGGTATGTATGTTGTAGAATTCTTGTGCTTGATCTTGAAAGTTTCACACATTACTCTCATCAAATCACAGTTGAGGTTGGAACCATTATCGGTGATGATTGACTCTGGGACTCCAAACCGGTAAACAATGCGGTCATAGACAAAATCGGCCACGACTTTCTTAGTAACTGCTTTGTAAGATGCATCTACGACCCATTTGGTGAAATATTCAATGGCAACCAGAATGAACCTGTGTCTATTGGAGGCTGCAGGCTCGATTGGTCCAATGACATCCATGCCCCAAGCTGTGAACGGCTAGGGTGAACTTGTTGCATTAAGCTCACTGGGAGGTACCTTTATCCTATCCCCATGTATTTGACATCAATAGCATTTGTGGACATACTGGATGCAGTCTGTTTCCATGGTCATCCAGAAATAACCAGCCCGAAGTATCTTCTTTGCTAGAACAAACCCGTTCATATGAGGACCGCATGTACCAGCATGTATTTCCTCCAACAGCTTCGTCGCTTCCTTTGCCTCGACACATCTTAATAAACCCAGATCGGGAGTCCTCCTATATAGGATTCCTCCGCTGTGAAAGAAGTTGTTTGATAACCTTCGAAGAGAGCGCTTTTGAGTGGCGTTTGCAAGTTCTGGGTACTCTCCCTCTGCCAAGTTCTCCTTAATGTCATGAAACCAAGGCTTTCCATCTACTTCTTCTTCAATGTGGGCACAGTAGGCTGGCTGATTGTGAATCCCCACCGGGATAGGATCAATGAAATTCTTATATGGATGCTGGATGATAGATGACAAGGTGGCCAGTGCGTCGACGAACTCATTCTGGATTCTGGGGACATGTCGAAACTCTATCTTTGTGAACCTCTTTCTCAACTCCTGAATATGATGTAGATATGGCAATATCTTGGAATTCTTGGTTTCCCATTCTCCCTGTACCTGGTGTACCAGTAAGTCTGAGTCACCAATCACTAACAACTCTTGGACGTTCATGTCGATGGACATGTTGAGCCCTAATATGCAGGCCTCATATTCAGCCATGTTGTTGGTGAAAGGGAAACTGAGTTTGGCGGATACCGGGTAGTGCTCACCAGTTTCTGAAATTAAGACTGCTCCAATACTCGCGCCCTTGAAGTTTGCGGCCCCATCAAAGAACATCCTCCAACCGTTGTAGGATTCTGCAATGTCATATCCTACGAATGATACTTCCTCATCGGCGAAATACATTTTCAAGGGTTCATATTCTCCGTCCACAGGATTCTCAGCAAGATGATCGGCTAATGCTTGTCCCTTGACTGCCTTCTGAGTTACGTAAATGATGTCAAACTCACTTAACAGGATCTGCTATTTAGCCAGCTTTCCAGTGGGCATAGATTTCTGAAAGATGTACTTGAGCGGATCTATCCTTGATATGAGATACGTTGTGTAGGCACAGAAATAATGCTTCAGCTTTTGTGCGACCCAAGTCAAAGCACAACAGGTGCACTCTAATAGAGAATACCGGGCCTCATACGGAGTGAAATTCTTGCTGAGGTAGTAAATTGCTTGCTCCTTCCTTCCTGTTTCATCATGTTTCCCGAGAACGCAACCGAAAGCTCCATCTAATACGGCTATGTTGAGTAATAGGGGTTTACCCGGCTCTAGGGGTACCAAGACTGTTGGTGTTGAGAGGTACTTTTTGATTCTGTCGAAGGCTTTTTGACAATCCTCAGTCCATTTGGTGGAAGCATCCTTTCTTAGCATTCTGAAGATTGGTTCACAAATGACGGTAGACTGGGCTATGAACCGGTTGATATTATTGAGCCTTCCCAGAAAGCTCATAACATCCTTCTAGTTCTTCGGTGGTGGCAGTTCCTGAATGGCTTTGACTTTGGATGGATCCAATTCTATTCCCCGGCGGCTTACAATGAAACCTAGTAATTTTCCAGCAGGAACCCCAAACGCACACTTCGCGGGGTTCAGTTTCAGATTGTATTTTCTTAACCTGTTGAATAACTTTCTCAAATCTTCCATGTGATCATGATTTGATGATGACGTCGTCCATATATACCTCGATCTCCTTGTGAATCATATCATGGAATATAGTAGTCATGGCTCTCATGTAAGTGGCCCCTGTGTTCTTCAGACCGAATGGCATCATTTTGTAGCAATACACTCCCCACGGCGTAATGAATGTCATTTTCTCTGCATCTTCGTCGTCCATCACAATCTGATGGTAACCAGCAAAACAATCTACAAAGGACTGCATCTCGTGGTTGGCACAATTGTCAATTAAGGTGTGTATGTTTGGCAGGGGGAAGTCGTCTTTCGGAGTGGCCTGGTTGAGATCCCGGTAGTTGACGTAGACTCCGACCTTCCCATCTTTCTTTGGTACAGGCACAATGTTGGCTAACCATGTAGGATATTCGACCACTCGGACAACCCCGGCGTTGATTTGCTTGGTGACCTCTTCTTTGATTTTCAAGCTCATGTCTGGTTTGAACTTCCTGAGCTTTTGTTTCACTGGCGGGCATGTTGGATTGGTTGGAAGCTTGTGGACCACAATAGATGTACTGAGGCCAGTCATGTCATCATATGACCAGGCGAATATGTCCTCATACTCCCTTAAAAATTTTGTATATTCTTCCTTTTCTGACGGCGACAGATGAATGCTGATGCGTGTTTCTTTGACGTTCTATGCGTTTCCCAGGTTGACGACCTCAGTCTCGTCCAAGTTAGACTTAGGTGTATTCTCAAAGTGCTCGACTCTTTAATAATATCCTCAGGTATATCATCCTCGTCTGACTCGAAATCCATTTGTTGCGTTGCCTCGTTGTAGGTCACAGTCGTCAGTTCATCAAGATAAGTAATAGTAATGCTGTATAAAATAAAGTAATGGGGAGGAAAACAGTAACAAATAAATATAAGTAAATGTAAGATTTATAAAGAAATTGGAAATGCTTTGATAAATTGAGTAATTGTTTGAACATAAGAGCTCTTTCTTGCAGAAATTAAAAATGTGAAAAGGAAGGAAATTCTTTAAATAAATAAATTGTAAATAATTCTTGTTTTGTTAGCCTTGCTACCCCGAGGCTCGATGGGCTTTGGTTGTCCTGACGGACCAATTGTTGAGATGTGATCCCTTGCTCACGACTTGTATGGAAGGGCCTTCCTCCCCCTCCTCTTCAAAAATGACACAACAAACCATATCCTCATCATTCAAAAATAAATCCCTTATCGCCGCTAGCGCTTCTTCTTCGTCTATACCATATATGATGTCAGCTAGCTGGAAACTCTGCTCTATGCGGGGTATTGGCTGCTCCAATGGGTAGTAGGGGCTGCGCCATGGTGGCGACCAGTCTTTGAACTCCTTCCAAGTGTATTCGTACCCTAGCCCAAAAGTAGTACCGTGCTTCTTGAGTGTTATGGGCTTTGTTATTCCTTGAAGATGCTTACCGAGCCTTGTACCCGACTCGTACCCTTGCCAGTTTAATATTCTTTCGGTCTTACTTCCCTACCACTTGTCTTTGCCAATAGCGTTAACACGATCTATGTTATGATAGATTTCTCCGCCCAACTTCCTCCTTCTATCGATGACCGAAAAGGTCTGGCGACCGTAGATATGGTTGCTACCGTCGCCATGAATGATTACCTCTTGATGGTTCCATTCAAACTTCAAAGCTTGATGTAGGGTGGATGCCACAGCCCCATTCGCGTGGATCCAAGGTCGTCCCAATAGTAAGTTGTAGGATGCAGGCACATCTATCACTTGGAAATCTACATCGAACCAAGTTGGTCCCATCTATAAGCATAAGGTAATTTCTCCCATGGTGGACCTTTGCGAACCGTCGAAGGCCTTTACAATGATCTCTCCTTCCTTTATCTCATGTAGACTCTTTCCCAATCTCTTGAGTGTGACCAGCGGACAGATGTTGAGACTCGAACCCCCGTCAATTAGGATCATTGTGATGAAATGATCCTCACATTGTATGGTGATGTGTAGTGCTCTATTATGCCCTAGACCCTAAGGCGGTATCTCATCTTCGTGGAAAGTGATCTTGTGACTTTCCAGTATCTGGCCCACCATATTAGCCATTTCCCCACTGGTGATATTTTCTGGCACGTATGCTTCACTCAGCACCCTTAGCAAAACACTCATGTGAGTTTCAGAGTTTTGTAACAGGGAGAGGATAGATATCTGAGCTGGCATTTTTTTCAACTGGTCGAGGACTGAGTATTCATGGGCTTGTATCTTTCTCCACTTATCATCGAAACTTGTTTCAATGATGGGGGGGCGGTTTTTCGCCTGCTTGCTAGACTCGGCCAAATGCTCAGGGGTATAAATTCTGTCAGTTCTTGTCATACCCTGTGCGGCAATGGCTTCTTCAGATTTTCCTTTACCTTTCCTCCTTGCTTCAGCGGTATAGTCCCACGGAATGGCGTCTGAGTAAAAGGGTGTTGTTGTTGACATTGCCACTAGAATAGGTGTGGTCATTCTTATTCCTGCCGGAGTATATGTTATAGATGGCCGGATTGCAACTTCGAGCGGTCGCACAAACTCAACTTCGATCGGCTTTGGGGCTTTTCCCTCGGCGGGTGGCTCTGATTCAGACTCAAATGGAATGGACATGTTTACCTCAACTTCCTCAGACGGCTGCATCTGGATCACGATCGAATTAAGAGTAATCGCAGGCTTCTTTGGATCACCCTCGGCAATTAGCCCAATTGATCCCTCCGGATCCCAATCATCTTCAATCTCAATCATGTGGACATCGCCTTTATGGTCAGGCAGCGGATTATTGCGAACATTAGGAGCAGGGTCCTTGGCTACAATGATCTTGTTATCTATGAGGGTTTGTATCTTGTCTTTCAGGAAACGACATTCCTCGATTGTGTGTCCTTTCATGCCGGAGTGGTAAGCACATGTTTTGTTTGGGTTGACCCACTGAGATGGGTTCTCGGGGATGACAGCGGTGATATGTGTGACATAACTGGCGGTTTTAAGCTTTTCATATAATTGATCAACGGGTTCAGCTATGGCGGTATACTGTTTTGGTGGACGACGGTCTAAATTTGGGCGAGGTCTCGGGAAGTTTTGGCGATTAGGGGGTGATTGATAGTTAGAAGGTTTGAAGTTTTAGGCATTATAGACGGGAGCTGGTTGTGAGTATCTGGGCAAGGTAGGCTGATATGTGGATGGTGGAGTTTGGTAGGCGGGTGAGGGTGTCTGGTATTGAGGTGAAGGTTCTTGGTAACTTGGAGCTGGTTGGTAAGTGAAGGAAGGTGCGGGGTATACTTGATATTTGGGAGGGGACTTGGCTTGCTGTGCCACCATCACGGCTCCTACATCCCTTTTCTTGGACACACCACCGGATTGCAGAGCTTTGTTGGTGGCCTATAAGGCTTCAAAGTTAGTAACCATACCGCTTTTGATACCTTTCTCAATTTGCTCTCCCAACTTGATGATATCAGAAAACTTGTGCCCTTCGACCATCATCAGCCGCTCATAGTACTGAGGATCCTGAGCGCGCACGAAGAATTTCTTCATCTGCTCTTCTTCCAAGGCTGGCCTGACCTTAGCAGCCTCTGACCTCCAACGAGTAGCATACTCGCGAAAAGTCTCAGTTGGTTTCTTCTTCAAGTTCTGGATGTAGAACACATCCGGTGCATTCTCCGTATTGAATCTGAATCTATCCATGAAGCCTGTAGCCATATTCACCAAATTGATCCATTTCTTTGGATCCTGATTGATGTACAAGGATAGTGCATCACCTTTCAAACTCCTCATGAAGAGTTTCATGCGGATCCTTTCATCTTTTCCCACGCCAACCAATTTGTCGCAGTAAGTCCTCAGATGGACCCTTGGGTCATTAGTACCATCAAAAATCTCGAACTTAGGAGGTTTGTACCCCTCGGGCAGTTCAACATCGGGATATATGCAAAGATTCTCTTAATTCAATCCCTCAACCCCTTTAACTCCTTTGACGCCCTGAACTCGATTGGTCAATTTCTGGAGTTCCTCGGCCAGGTACCTGATGAGCTTGTCCTTCTCGTCAGACTCATAGGTATGCGGTGTGGAATGAGCTACGGTTTCCACATAAATGGGGTTGTCATAAGCCTAGAAGTTGTCTCTCGTCTGATCTTGGGAAGGTGGAGTGTTGTAGTGACATGTGTTACGTGGTGCTGGTGGAACGGGATCTTTTGGGTGATTGGGTTGTTTTGGGACGTTTTGGGGTAAAGTGGGGTTCAGAGTATTTGGAAAGTGAACGTCTGGAATGTTGAGGGAGAATGATAAGTGGGCCAAATTCTTGACTTGGTCAAGTTCCTCTTGGAATTTCAGCAGCTTCTTCTCTAGTGGAGACATACCCTCGTGCAGAACCTGAATACCCTGACCATCAGTGATCTCAACCTGTTCATCCCTATTGTCTTTTCTAGTACCGCTTGCATTTGCCATCTTAGTTTTACCCTTGATTTTCCCTTTGGGAGGACTGGGAGGAGGAGTAGGAGGAGGGCCCTTTTATCTGGTGCAATAAGATGTTGATGCCAGAGTGCACGAACTAACCTTTGAGGAAGGGGAATAACTAACAAAAGGCAGTGAAGTTAGTGAAGATATAAAGAATATTGCGGTAATTTAAACACGTAACGCGAAGATGTAAAACGCATCCTAAGTTGGGGAACCTCTTTATGCCCGTGGTAGGCCTAGCGACAAATTATTTTGGAGAACTTAAATACTAAATGCCTCATTTTATTGATGATAAAATAGACAAATCCAACTTGACTCTAAAAATACGAAAAATGGAAAATGTCATTATGGCCAATGGCCTTATTACATCAAAAGCAAAGTAAAGACAAATCCTATCTATTTGGTCACATAAGGACCTTCCCCAGACTTGGTACCTCAACTTGCTTTGATCAACATTCCCATCTAGCGGAGTCCCAGCAGCAAGTAGGTCTTGGCTAAAATTCCTACTTTGGTTCCCTCGGTCTTTTGACAAGTCTCGATCCGCCTAAGGAAATTTTCCTCAAAGTCAACGATGGCTCGTTCCAAGTGTGCTAGCCTCTGGGTGGAAGTGATAGTCATGTCCTTCCATTCCTCGATCAGCTTTTTTTGGCTATGTGGATTTTGGGATGATCTTCTTCACAGTCACGGAGCCTTTTGCGCAGCTGGTTGAACCTAGTTGTTGCCTCGGCTTTCTCGTCTATGACCCTTTATCCTTGAGCAAAACCTGGCTCAATATTTCCTCCCCAGTTATCTTCCAACCATCCCAGATAGTAAGGAGAGAAACCAGTGTGATACCTGTCAGGCTCGATAGTATCCTTCTCCAACCGGATCCTGCAGTGCCACAATTGCTGAGCTTGACATTTGTGAGGGCTATCGTCATCTTGGAAGTTCGCCCTGAGCTGACTCATTTTCTCGACCCTTGGAAGGACTTGTTTTCTCCCCGCCTGCCTCATGACGGGAATCGGGACGTATGGGTATGTCCCTCTAAGACAAATCAATATCAGGAACGAGGTGTCTCTAGTCCAAATGATGAATTCGTCGGTCGGGAACCACTCGAACATCCATTGGATTTGATCCTCGGTCAGATCTCCCAATAACTCAACCCATCACTTGGCATTCTCTGGCTGTGCAAACATGTCGGGGATGTAGTTCATACGCTTTGGATGATGGAAAGCAATATGATCATCCCAAATTCTCCCATAAATGTCTTGACGGTAGTCACCCCTTTGTAAATGCTCGGTGAGCCAAAGCTGAAGTAGCAGGTTGCAACCCTCAAAATGTTTTTCTCCTCGTTGACAGTTCTTTNGATCCCTTCCATCAGAGTCTTGGTAACCATAGCCAATCTGGTGTGGATTCTCCCCTTCTTTGTCGGGAAGACCATCAATCCCAAAAAGCAGAATATGAAGACGAATACGCGGCGGTGAATGTGTCCTAGAGAGGTGAGGGCGAACTCTTCCTGATATGCGCGGTAAGACTGACTATGATCATACCTCTCGTACAAATAGTCAAGAGGGATGTACGAGTCTTCCAAGCAGACTAAATCTGGATTATTCTTGAGTTCCATCATTTTGAGAAAATCCTGGCCTGTTCGGTTTTCAGGCATCAATAACCCTCGAGACTCCCAAGGCAAACCAACTAAACCCCCTATCTCCTCCAGCAGCGGTGTCATCTCATTTTTCCCAAATCGAAAAACCGACCGATCAGAATCCAAGAATAAGGTGGTAGCCTCAATCATCATGTTATTAGGCTGAATGTCCAAAAGAGAGGGAAAGTTGCCCAAGTGTTTTCTGACTGCTTTTTTGTCGCTTGAATGCAAGTCTTTCCATCAATTCAGACGTTTTGGGTGGATGTTGGTGACCATGCCGAGTCTGGGGACCTAGTGCCTCATCTCTGCCAAATAAACAGGTTGGGCCCTTACCCTTACCGGTCTCGACTATTTAATATCAACAATTAGAAATGACAATTTAAGTTCTCCAAATAAATGCACAGAACGTGAAGGCGTCCTTTTGGGTTCCAGGGAAACCCAATGGACTTTGGACAAGGCTATCTTAAAAAGCTATTGGGCGGACAACACGTTAGCCTGGTTAGGTTTGACCATGATGCATGCAACATACAATAGAGTAAGGTTTCTATTGGGGTTTTAGACTGGTACCCTTAAGCGGACAACTCAAGGAGGAAGGCACGGAACTGTCAACTGCACAGTTGATCGACTAGTTTTACCGCAAATATGCCTTTTCGAATTTAGGGGGTAGTAATATTGGAATAGCGCAACCACTCATTGTAAGTGTTGCTATAGTATTTGTTCGGCACAAGTGGAATATGAATGCGGAGCATGATATGTAGTAATGAGCATTAAAACAGATAAGCATGTATTTTCACGTTAAGAAAAACAGTAAAGAAAGGAAATGCAACAGTTGTAATGGAAAGCGGTTACAAAGAAGACATGAAGATATGTCAGTTACGTTCAGGTGAAATAAATACCTATAAAAGTAAATAATTAATGTCATGTAACGGAGAATAGGAAAAGGCATAAGCATTTAAATGCAAATTAAAGGTCCAAATTTACAAAGCAAATTGCAATGGTATAAGCCTAGGGAAGATTCCCCAGCAAAGTCGCCATGTTGTCGCGCCCCCTTTTTCTATTGCATGGGTTAGGTGCGGAGAGATCGGGTTTATGACATTCTGGACAACTCCTTAAAGGAAGAGGTTTAAGGAAGAGTCGCCACCTAACAATTTTTATGGTGCGTTAGGGCACCTAGAGTTGATAACTCATGAACTAGTTCGTGTTACCAGAGATTAGGTAAGGGCTTGAAATTATCCCAAGGGGAAGGTATTAGGCACCCCTCAAGATCCACAATTGTGGGTCCCATCCAATAAGTTTTGTGAATTTGGACGATCAGCAAGTAACAAATAAGGTTCACATAAGAGGGGATTTAAAACAAGTATGAAAATCTTTAAAGGTTTTGGAATAACATAAACATTTGAAAGGAATTGTCCTAGGTTTAAAGTAATACGGATCACTTCAATGCAATACCCAGTATGTCACACCTCGAAGAGGCGGCTACACGTGGTATTAGCGCACCAGTCATCATATCCGTATTCTAC
>ML279208.1:0-16938 GCA_005239495.1 Nicotiana undulata | reverse complement strand
CTCCCCCCCCCCCCCCCCACCCCGTAAAGGTTATTAAAATGCGTGTGTGGGTCACGAATGCTTATTGCGTGACATTACCCGTCCCATCCTATAATTCCTGGAGGGTGTTTAGGACTACTAATCCTACAAGGCAGGAACTAGGCTGAATCCTTAGGTTTAAAGGAAAAAATACTAAGCGACATACAAAAACAAGTAGGAATGCACATATGGGGGAACATATAAAGGAAAATAAAGGCTCACAGATCCCTCCACACATAGACATGTAAATGGCACGTCTCAAACATGATTAAAGTCTCGAGACAAGAGTTCAAAAATAGGAAGTTTAATAAAAAATAATCGGAATCTGGGTTAGAAAGCTTAAGGAAGGCAGAAACTTTAACTAAAAGTGATAGTTGATTGCAAAATATATAGTAGCTAAAGGCAGCAGTAAAACTTAAAAATAGGTAGTGATTAAAAGCTTTCAGTAAACATAGATGAAAGTTATTAAAACATGGGTTTGAAATGATTTTAAAGGATAAGTGAATAAGATACAGTAACTCAACATAGAGTAATAGCTATTGGTTTTCAAAGAACTGTAGCAAAGGGAGTAGTAAAATAGTATTCAAATATAGTGACTTGAAAGACATACAAAACAAGGATTCAAAATGGCACGATTTTAAGCATAATGAGGTATTTTGAAAACCCAGTAGTTTGAAGGTATAATAGAGCAGGAGTCAGTAAAACTCAGTAAAAGAAAAAGATGCATAACTTCGAGACTGTTTAAGATAGAGTAGGAGTTTTAATAAAAGTAAATGAACTTTAGTGAGATAGAATAGGAGTGGGAGCAGCAGGGTTCAAAATGTTTAAAGGAAGTGATTAAACTAGAAGAACATGATTGATTTGATTTTAATACGTATTAGGCCTAAGGTTTGCCTAGGCGTTGTATACATTGCCTACCTATTTTTAAAGAGTGAACATGCACATTTGGATTTAGATTTTAATAAATACATGTCTGCAGAAAATTGTTTAAAATAGGTTAACCAATTTTATGGGAGTATTAAACCATGTTAACCAGGCGTTCAGATTCTGCCAAATAAAAATGCTTAAGGGCAGGATATCTAATGCACAAAGTATCACCTTAAGACATGGTTTCTATGTGTCATGTTTATGAAATGCATGAGCAATACATTATGACAGTCTTTGTTACTCATTAGGTTATACTAGGCGTGAATATGGTATGCATGTCCTAGACATGATACTATTGCGCACATAAAAGATAAAGCCTAAGTCATGATTTCTACCCATACTACACTAAACATGCATAATTCCCTCCCATATTCACTATCCATCCCCAATAGTTTATTTACAAATTATTACAGACCATAGCAATGAATTATAGCAATTACAAAGAGAAAAATAAGAAGTTATTCTATAGAGAGCCTTCAAACAGGCCCAACCTTCCAGCCTCACCCTTTTTGAGCCTCACAGCCTTACACAGCCTGGGTGCGACAAAGCTCCCAAAGGTCCTTGTGGGGGCCCTAGACAATACCAGCACCAAACAATTACAAGAGTTGAGATAAGTGTAGTGTAGAATTACCTGCCTCAGTGTGTCAAAGTTCAGAGGGAACTTAAGGTCCCTAAGCAATGCTCACACTGAGGGGGTGGATCCTAGAGGTCTACGAATAATGTGAAGTGCAGGAAGGAGTAGTAAAAAAGAGTTAAGTTTGAAAAGGATTTTTGAAATAACAGGACTTTAGAGAATAATAGAAAGATCCATTATGTAAAATTAGTTTGAAAAGGAGACAGTAGAATGGTCATAAATTAGCAAGTATGCAGAATTCAAGAAAAAAAAAAAGCAAACACAAATAGGGGAAAGGGAACAAGTAGATCACATAATGCTAAAGGAGATACAGAGACTCATGAAAGCTCATTGAAGCATGACTACCCAAAATCAGAAGATTCAGGGGATTAAGAAATGGTCAAGCTTGGACATAATACTGGATAGTAATAGGAACAATTATAACAGGTAAGATAAACAACATCTAGAAGAAGGTGGATCAAGAAGAGCATACAAAGTGCAAGGGATCAGGGGAATGAGGGAGTGGTAAAGTATAGGCATAACAGTATACAACAATAGAATACAGGCATAGCAAGTGGAAGTTAGGAATAGGCAACAGTCATATTACAAATTTAGCAGGTAAGTCAGAAGAGACCAAACATGGTAAAGTACTAAAACAAAGATTCAATTGCACGTTGAGCAGTAGAAGCATAAATAGAAGAAAACCAGGAAAATAATGAACTGAAACAATAATAATAAACACATTGATTGGAGACTTGAAGATTAATTAGGACATACAAGTAAGAGGGTAAAGCAGAAGAGAGCAAAGTGATAGCACTATTAGCCTTGGCTTATAGCCGGCTAATAATAGGCAAGAATAGAGAGCAGCAAATAGAGCCAAAGAGCTACAGCAAGAAAATGCACACAAGAACAGTGTAGTTGTTTGTGTGTGCTTGTGTAATCAAGAGAGTCTATTCAGTGTGTTTCTATGTGTGTCTATAAAGAGAGAAGACATGGTATATATAGTTTAACAAAACGAGTAGTCACATAGGTAAAAGGGTGCACAGTTATGGAAATGCAACCAATTAGTATCAATTAAATTACTGGACTCCTTCAATTAAGGAGTTAAGTTCAAACAGTGCAGTCAAGGCTAAGTAAGGAAAGGAAATCATCTTATAAGACTGATTTTATTTAATTCGAGACAAGGAAATCACATAATACATAAATAAAGCCAAGTACATAGTATATAATTAAGGAAAGTTGAAGTAACATTACATTTATAAAGTAAACTAGGGTATTAGTTTGAAAATCAACTGAAAGAATCTCGGATTCAATTGCAAATCACATGGAATCCAAAATAGTTAAGGAAAGTATCATATGAGTAAGGAAAGCACTCAAAACTTGGTACAGAATTACAAAGGTCATACATAATCACTTATTCAAAGAAAGCATCACATAAGTATGGAAAGAATCCAAAATTAGTACAGAATTACAAAGGGAATACACAATCATGTAACCAAGGAAACATCACAAGCCCGGGAAAAGGCAGTATAAAATAAATAGGTGAACAATCAATAATGTAAATTAATAATTAACATTTAAACAGTAGTAACACAAAGAGATAATCATCAGGAAAAGGTCATGGCACTAAATTAATCAAGAACACATGAATACACATAGTCGAGTGAAAACGGATACACATAATAAAGATTAACCCCAAAACTAGGGTTTCAACATAACAGTCAAGGCAACATGAAATCAAAAGATGCTTGTTTAAAATACAGTAGAGATGATAAAAATATCAAAGATTGAAAGAAAACCGTTTTGTGAACAGGGTCGAGAAACCCAAGTTTTGAAATTGTTTAAAAGATGAAATTTTCCGGAGAAAATCATAGATAAACCTCATAATGTTGCAAATATAGAACAGATCTGTAAGAAAGATCAAGATATAGAAAATTAGTGTTTCGTGGAACCCATAAAAGAGGGCAAACCTCATGAATGGCATAGATTTAGGCTGGAGAAACTGTAAACTTACTCAAATGGTCAAGGGTTGGTCGGACAGTGGCAAGAGGCTCAAAGGAGGTTAGTGGACCGCTCCAGGCTTGTCTGAAGAACTCAGGGCATTACTGAGCGGGTAAGAAGTGAGTGGATGACCAGGAGATGACAGGGAATCCAAGTTCCCGGTGAAAGTCCACCGGAGATCATCGAAGAAGACAAAGTCAAGGAGACTTCTAGAGAGATAGAGAGATATAGAGAGATGAGAGGTTAGAGAGGAACCGTCTTGGAGGAAATGAGACAGGGGGGGGGGGGGGTTAGGTTAGTTTAATTTAGGTAATAAAAATATGGGTCGTTGATCTGATCTGATCTACGACTTAGATTCGCTTGGGACTGGGTCGGGTTATTTGATGGGTTTTGGGCTGGGTTGTTTGTGATCTGGGTTGGGGATTTAATTGGGTTTGGGTTGGGGTTAATTAGGCTAGCTTTTAAATAATAAATGGCTAAATATTAAATACCCAAAAATAGATAAATAATTAAATAAACAATCAATAATTACACAAAAAATGAAATTTGAGTTTAAATAGATAAAATTACAGTAATTAAATAATATTAAATGTAAAAAATGCATAAGTTTCGAATTAAAATAATACACAATGTTCAATTGGGCTGTAGTTGCAAAATTATCGTAATTGAAATTAAATACGACACAATTTTCCAATTTACGAAATAATTGGATTTTAATAAGTAAAAAATGATTATAAATGACATACTGAACTGGAAAATATTTTGAAATTATTTTAGAGCACAATTTATGAATTATAAAAAATATACAATATTAAATAAATAGGGAAATAATTTAGATAAAATATGGAAAAATTAGGAAAAAATACTCATTATTGCAAAGAGTGATTTTGAAAGCTTATATACCAGATAATTTGAGGAAAAATTGGATATCAACAAGTAGTATAGGTCGGTTCGGCTCATTGTGTAACGACCCAGCCGGTCGTTTTGCGTATCAGGGTCTCGTTTTCCTTAAATGAAACCTTCCATAGCGGCTATTCGTGCTTTATGACTCGCGGAAGCGGGTGGTCCGGGATTTGGGAATGATTTGGATGGTTTAGGAACACTTGGTTCCTTAAGGTTGGCCTATTTGGCCAAGTTTGACTTCGGTCAAAATTTTGAGCAAACAACCTCGGAATCGAGTTCTGACAGCTCCAGTAGCTCCGTGTGATGATTTCGTACTTGGGCGTATGTTCGTCTCGGGTTTCTGATGACCCGGGAGCGTTTCAGCGCCCGAAATGGAAATAAGGATTTCCTTAAGTTTAGAATTTGGCCTGGAACGGGACTTCATGCGATCGGGTTCCGAATGTAATTCCGGGACCGGAAATAGTTCCGAATATTTATTTGTGACTTGTCTGCAAAATTTGGGGTCATTCCGAGTAGTATAGACCCGTCCGGCGTAATGTAATGAATTCTAGAATTTCAAAGTTCTTAAGTTTGACTAATTTTGTTCTGGGTTTTGATTCTGAGTTCCGTTGTTGTTTTTCATGTTCCGGAAGTTCAAGCGAATCCGTATCATGCATACTTGCCGGTGATTTTTGGACGGGGTCCCGGGGGGCTCGGGGGTGTTTTAGACCCCCGGGAGCTAAGTTAGAAAAACCAGGAAATTCATGTCTGGTTTCCTTCTCTGCGATCGCAGAGGGATAATTGCGATCGCAGTGAGGGATTTCTTCTGGGCTAAATTTTGTTCTCTGCGATCGCAGACATAACCCTGCAATCGCATAAGTCTCTTCCCCCACCTTCTGCGATCGCAGACCTCACTCCTGCGATCGCATAAGCCTAACTCCCCACTCTCCGCGATCGCATGCCCCATCTATGCGATCGCATAGCGTCGTTTGGGGCCTAAGACCATTTTTTCTCCGCAATCGCAGACCTCCAGCCGCGATCGCAGTGGTCTGGTAGCTTGGTCTCTGCGATCGCAGGCCTGATGCCGCGATCGCAGTGAAGGTTTTCCTGGGCAGTATTTAAATGCTCAATTACGGGTTGTCTTCCTCATTAGTCATCTTTTACCTCCATTAGAGAGCACCCAAGGTTGAAGAACACCTCCCACAACCACCCACTGAAGAGGTAAGCAATTCTCTCCTATTTCTCCCGATTATGCATGGAATTTAGCGGGTTAATTCCTAAAAGAAACAAAAATCATGAAATTTGGTAGAAATTCCTAGGGCTTTGATAATTACTGAATTATCCCTTTTTAGCCATGAACTCCTAAATAAATTATGTAATTACGATCCTTGGGCTTCGGGTAATTCATCCCTTCGAGAATTTTCAAAATCCGAACGCGTGGGCCCGGGGTCGAAATTTCAAAAACCATCAAGAATGCTATATTTTGGGATTTCTTGTTAATTCTTATTCTTGGAGCATAAATAGATTCAATTATGCTATGTTTGGCTAGCTGTGAGCCATCGAGGGTAGTTTCAGAATTTCGGGCACATATTTTGATCCGGTTCTTTGTCCGAGGAGTGCTTTTATCGAGGTGAGTCTCCTTTCTAACCTCGTAAGAAGGAAATTGTCCCTCTAGGTAACCTTGTTTGCTATGTGATCTTGTTTGGGGGCTACGTACGCACCGAGTGATGTGAGTCCGTACGTAGTGGCTATTACTGCTTCGCCCGGGTAGTTAGGACACAACATGCTCATTGTTTTTCCCTGTTGTAGCATAGATATGACTTGTATACTTGCGTTATTGGTATTGTTGTATTTGAACGTTGTGATACTTGGCTTGATTTAAGTGTGATAAGAGAATCACGGCAGAGTGATGATTGATTATATTATGGGATCGGGCCGTACGCCACGGCAGAGTGATGATTGATTATATTATGTGATCGGGTCGTACGCCACGGCAGAGTGATGATTGATTATATTATGGGATCGGGCCGTACGCCACAGCAGAGTGATGATTGATTATATTATGGGATCAGGCCGTACGCTACGGCGAGATTGAGACTACCAGGGTGGGATCGGGTCGTACGCCACGACGAGATTGAGACTATAAGGGTGGGATCGGGCCGTACGCCATGGCGATATTGATACTACCAGCGTGGAATCAGGCCGTACGCCACAGAGAGATTGAGACTACCAGGGTGGGATCGGGCCGTACGCCACGGCGAAATTGAGTACCATATGAGAGCGGGCTGTACGCCACGGCAGATACCAAACTTGTTTGATTTGAGATTGTTACTTGATGCCGGATATTGATGTACTTGATTATTTGTTTACTTGCCTACAGTTTTCCTTACACCCTGCATACTTTATTACTGTTGGACCTTAGTGAGTATCGAGTCGACCTCTCGTCACTACTTCTTCGAGATTAGACGGGATACTCACTGGGTACATGTATGTATATGAACTCATACTATAGTTTCTGTGCATTTTGTTTCAAAGGTAACTTTATAGTACAGTGATCGATTTGGGGACTTATACGGGCTGCAATCATCCAGAGGCGTTCCACAGCTGCCGGAGTCTCCTTTCGGTGTACCTACATTTTATATCTATTGCCTTTGTCCCATTTATTTCTCGGACAAGAGTTGTATAATTGTATAAATTCTTAGAAACTGCTCATGTACTTGTGTCACCGGGTTCTGGGGATGTGTGAGTCTTGTTTTATTGAATTAATTAGATTTCTTGTCGCGTTTAATTTACAAAAATTTATTTATTTGATTATGAAATGCAATAAAGGCAACGATTTCGAAATTGTTAAACAGGAAGGTATTTTAACTGATTAAGGGGTTGGCTTGCCTGACAGTGGTGTCCGGTGCCATCACAACCCATAGGTTTTGGGTCGTGACACATTGTTAGCGTATTCAAGAACTTAAAGTTCGTAAGTTTGATTCTAGGTGTTTTGAGGTGTGATTTTTAGTTTTAGCATTGTTTTGAGTGTTCCGAAGGCTCTAGCAAGTCCGTATTGTGATATGGGACTTGTTGGTATATTTGGACGAATGCTCGGGTGGGGCCAAAATGCCATTCGGGCATCAAACGAGGTCAAAAAGCAGCAGCAATAGCTGCTGTTGCACCAGGTCTGGTGTGACCGCACCTGCGGTTGCCCAGTCGCAGGTGCGAAACCGCTCCTGCGGTCCTTGCTTCGCTGGTGCGGCCCCAGGTGATGCTGTCTAGTCGACGCAGGAGCGGACCAAAATCCGCAGAAGCAGAGCCGTTGGTGCGGACTCCGTTTCGCAGGTGCGAGCCCAGGCCCATTGCCCCTCTTCCGCAGGTGAGAGACTTTTCTCGCAGGCGCGAGACTGCAGGTGCGGTCCTCGAGCCGATAGTGCGGAAACCCTGTAGGCAGTGAGGTATTTTAATATACAGGAAAGAACCATTTTACTCCATTTCTTTCCTCCATAGTCGACCTTGACAGCTTGGAAAAGAGCCAAATGACCTAGCTACTGAAAAGTAAGTGATTTCTACTCTAATGTTCGTTTAATACATGAATTCCTAGATAAATTAACCTCCTAATTAGTGAAAATCAAGGGTTAGAGTAAAAACCTAGGGCTTTATGAAATTTTGGGAATTACCCACTAACTAGCTATGAAATCATACAAAATCATATATTAATGATCCTTTTGTTATGGGTAAGTGTTTCCTTCAAAGATTCCCGGAATTCGAGCATGTGGGCCCGGGGGTTTATTTTGGAAATATTCAATGTAAGTTGAAATAACTAAGTAAATAGGGGAATTTCATGCCTTTGAGTATAAATTAATGTATTTGTGCATCATTTGACTAGTTTCAAGCCCTTGGGAGACGAGTTTGGAGTTTCGGGCGCATTCTTGACCCATAAAGTAGGCGCGACACGAGGTGAGTCTCCTTTCTAACCTTGTAAGAGGGAATTGTCCCCATAGGTGATTATAAATGATTGCTTGTCCTTGTTTGCGAGGGCTACACACGCACGAAGTGATGAGAGTCCGTGCGTAGCTACTATTATGCATGTCGGGTAGTTTAGGATTCACGAACATGCTTTATGTGTTATATCCGTGATCTTGTATGTGGACTAGGAAGTATAATATCCTTGAATTTCATATACGAAGGCCTAGGAGGCTATGTTTCGAATTTGGTATTTTGAATCCCTTTTCTGCTAGTAAGTGTTAATTATGTGAAATCCCTGAGGATTATGTATATGTATGCGGGAACCCTAGTCGCATGAATGATTCGCGAGCGGGGCAGCCCTAGCATTATGTTAACTGCATCGCATGTTCGATTCACGAGCGGGTTAGATAGATGCATCTATGGTTCGGGCCCTTTGACCCTCGGCGGTGCACATTTACCTTTCATGTCATAACGGCAGTACGTTCACAGCATGTTATATGTTTGATAATTTATGAGAAGCCCTGTAATTGTAACTGTTGATTTTATGAAAGAGAGAAGGTTAACTAGCTTGTATGCCATGGAAAGGGATAGCGTGAGGGTACTAGAGAATGTTATCTGATGCTCATTTCTTTATTACTGTTCATTATTGCTATTACTGTTTAGCATGTATTTATTTCATATTTTTTTACCCTAATAAGTATCACGTCGACCTCTCGTCACTATTTCTTCGAGGTTAGGCGGGATACTCATTGGGTACATATCTATTTATGTACTCATGCTACGCTTCTGTACTTAATTGTACAGGTTCTGAGGCTGGTGAATCTGGTTATCAGACTGGAGCTTGATCCTGAAAGTATATTTTGGACCTGACTTCACGGTGAGTTGCTTCCCTTGGCAATTCTCAACAGCACTATGGAGTTATCTTTTGTTTATTCCTGTCTACTTCTTTCAGACAGTAGAACAGTTGATTCATCTTTTGTATATTCTACTAGTTCGCCTGTAGACTTGTGACACTAGTATATTTTTGGAACTGTATATATTGGTTCACAATCCTTGTGGCTACATTTATTTAAGTTGGCTAAGTTATCCGTTTCCACTTAAGCATTTTAAGCTTAAAATTTGGTAAGTGTTGGGATGTTTTATCAAATAAGGAAATTTCACTAGTAAATCAATTGTTGGCTTGCCTGACCCCGGTGTTGGGCGCCATCACGGCCTGAGTTAGGATTTTGGATCGTGACATTTTGCTGCCTAGGGAATGGATGTCATCGGCCCATCGATCCCACCGCTTCCTTTTAGTGGCCATCGACTACTTCACTAAATCGGTTGAAGTTGCATCTTACAAATCTGTAACCAAGAAGGTCGTTTAAGATTTTGTCCATGACCGAATATTTTGTCGATTTAGGATTCCAGAGTCCATCATCACTGACAATGCCGCCAATCTCACAGCGATCTGTTGAAAGCCATGTGTGAAACCTTCAAAATCAAGCATAAGAATTCCACTTAAAGAAGTATTACTTCTAAGGAAAAGGAATACCCCCGGTCAGGTATCACTACGTTCGATTTTACATTTGTACAGTTAAAATTTTACTAACCATTTTAGATGATAGGCAAAGAGCTAATCCATCACCAGATGATGATATTAGACCTGCAAAGACGCGAGAACGAAACTGAATTCCCAGTATAGGGTTACACTTTGTGATGGACGTTTTAAAAGGTTAAGCAGTCATCATATAAAAACTATATACCTTTGAGTCCCGTATGTTTTTCCTTTTCAGGAAAAGGACCACAAGGAAGGATTTGCCAAGTGCTCCAGATTTTATTCTTCAAAGCTCAAATACTTGGGAGACTATACAGTATGGAAAGCAAAGACGAAGCGTAGAAGACTATCAAAAAGTCAAACTCGAGCTTGAAGATCCATCATCCTAACAAGTCAAGTGATACAAGCAGAATCAAAAGAGCCAAAGACTCAAGACACAAAGCCTGATTCAAAAAACCTTCGAACATGTTCGTAGATATAAACGAATGTTCAGGTTAAAAGGAAAAATATTAGTTACGAGGGAGAAATACATATCTTTATACTTATTCAGAAAATAGTTGTAACTAAAAACAGTTATGGATAGAGATCATCATCCTAGTACTTATTCAGAAAACTGTTGTAACCAAAAATAGTTATGAAATCTTTGTACTCATACAGAAAAGTGTTATCAATAAAAATAGTTATGGATGAAAAATCATTATCCTTGTGCCAATTCAAAAAACTGTTGTCAACAAAAAATAATTACGAATGAAAAAGCATCACCCTCGTATTTATTAAAAACGATTGTCAATAAAAACAGTTACGGGTAAAAACCCATACCTTCATAAAAACAGTCACAAACAAAAATAAATAGTTATTCCCTTGTATTAACTCGAAAAAATAGTTACACAAGAAAAACAGTTACGAAATACAAGTTTATATCAAACCTCTTAAAAGAAAACAGTTGTAACATGAGTTGTAGACGATACGCAAACACATGTGAAATGTTATGAAAGTTCAACACAAAAACTTTCTTTAAAAACATTGTTAAAATGAAACATGTGAAAAATTCCTATCTCTCTATTGCATCTGTACACCGTTATGAAGTTGAGACGTCTTCTTCATTAAGTGACGATCAAAAAGGGCCATCTTTCACAAATCGTGCCTACTACGAAAAGGTACGGATAATCTAAGCATTGTATATGCAAAACTCATAGGTAAAACTTAACCTCAAATATGAAGCATGCAAAAGACTTAAAGAGTGAAACAAAAATTCAACATAAATTAAAGTCATACTTGCATTAATATATTAAACGACAAAATAAACTAACTATTAACTTAGTTTTAGCCGTATTTACCTTTTTACATTGGGTGCCCCTATGTTGTCATTTGGGGACATAAAGGATCCAAACTTACCCCCGATGGGACTGGGGGTAACAACCAATGGATAAAAAAAAAAAAGAGAACCAAGATCTTAAACTTCATCAAATGGGGGGTTGTCTTCACTAGCAAGAGGAGCAGCTTGGGATGAAGAGACATGAGCAGCAGGAGCCTCACCTTCAGGTGAAGAGATATTTTGACCTTGTTGAGACTTCTCAATGGTCTCCTTGGTCTTCGCAATTTCGGCTTTTAGGTCAAAACCCTCTTGGCTCATTTCCGTTAATGTGTCAAGACGAGAATTCATATAAGCCCAACTCACATCAACGACTGCCTTGTCTTCAAGAGCTTCATAATCTTTCTCCCACAGCTCAACTTCAACTCTTAATTCATCCCTTTCAGCCACGGCAACATCATAAGAGGCCTTTAAAGGAGCGAAAGACCTTTCTAGTGGCTGAATTTTCTTCAAAGAGTTGCGAAGATCCTCTTGGGTTTGAGTTAGTGATTGAACAAGTTCGCCTGAATATTCCTCCTTCTGACCTAATAAGGCCTTCAGGCTCTTGATCTCTTTAGAGGCACGGGACAGCTGCTCTGGGAATGAGGACTCTAAGACGTTCTTATATTTGCCTGCCTGATCTGAAGATGCCTTCTCAATAGCAAACTCTGCTGTCATGACCCTCACTTGCTACTCCAGGGTACACTTCTCCTCTTCCACTTCCTCTATGTCGAGTTGTAAGCTTTCATATTGCTCATTCCATTTATCTGCCTCAACACGCAACTCCCTTACTTCCTGCTCCGTATAGGAAACCCTCTTCATTAACTCCGTGCCTATAAGATTGATCTACAAAAGCAGATAAATAAGGTACGGAAAAGAATGTTCGCAAAAATGAACAAAGGAAAGTATATTTTACCTTTAAAGAAGTATGAATGATCTCATTTGCCCAGGTAAGGGAACTGTGGCTATCCAGCTTAGCTCTCTCAGTCTAACCTATTAACGGTTTCAGCCAAACATCAGGCTGGCCAGACTTTTTAAAGAGGTTACCCTCTGCTGGAACTCATATCATCACATGCCTCATCTCCCCCCTGCTGGAAGACCCTACTTCTGCAACAGAAGGCACGGAAGCAGGAATGGATGAGGGAGCCATGGGCAAGGAAGTCTGAGGGGCAGAAAAAGCCACAGGAGAGGAAGCAACGCTATATTAATCCTAAATACAAATTAATACTCTTCAAAAGTATTTGTACGAGAATACTTTTATAAACTAAGGTTAAATAGGAAGAGAAAAGCCAGGAAAATATGTGCTCTTCATTTTTTTTTTGGAATTTACCGGCTATGTCCATTTATAAACAGCTCATAATATAAATTGGATCACAAGCAATGGCACGAGAAATTACCATTCGCCTTGCTACGATATCGTACCATATTCCGCACATAAGCTAAGGCAACTCCCTATCTGCTGGTTTATGGTACCAAAGTTGTCATTCTCGCCAAGGTAGAAATCCCTTCTTTGAGAATCATACAAGAAGTCCAACACAGCGACACTGAATGGATAAGGAGCCACTATGAGCAACTAGCACTCATAGCCGGAAAGAGGATGAATGCAGTATGTCACGGTCAACTTTATTAGAACCAAATGTCCAGGGCTTTCAACAAAAGGGTCAAGCTAATACAGTTCACACAAGGGCAACTTGTGCTGAAACGAATATTTTCGCATCAAGATTAAGACAAAGGGAAATTATCTCCCAACTGGCAAGGACCTTACATGGTTCACAAATTAACGATAGGAGGAGCACTCATACTCGCAGATATGGACGGATAAATCTGGCCAAAGCCAATCAATTCAGATGCAGTCAAAAAATACTATGTGTAAACCATTTTATGTTTCTCTATATGATGTATTTTTAACTACGCTAAACCTGATTCCCCTTTAAAAGGGGATACGTAGGTACCCCTGTGGGTTCGGTCATAATTCAATTAAATTTCCATTTTCCGCACAGTTAGAAACTGGGGAAGAATTTTGAGGAGGACCCTCAAAATTCTGAAGCAAGTTCAGCCAACCGTAGTGTGTGGAACAGTCAGAAAGGTCACCTAGTCAACTGGTGCAGAATTTTGAGGAGAACTCTCAAAATTCTACGGAAGAGGAAGTCGCAATGTCTCTAATAATGTCACAGTTACTGGTTCATCTAAGTAATTTCTAAACTGCATATTACTATATCTTTGAAAATTATACACGCATGCATTTTGAAAAGAAACTTTACTTTAGCCAAATGATACCCCAATAACTTGAACAGGGTCCTCAGACAGAACGGAGCAAACTGAGCAAGCAAAGGCACGAACCAACCTTTCCCCACAAAACTCACAAATTTTCTTTGGATGCAGAATATATCATCATGATAAACACCGTCACAACAACACAATCGCTCTGAATGAAACTCATTGTCAGCTAAGAATAATTCACTCTTACTCTTACATTTTCATGAGACTAAGCTTTGTCTCAATCCTTGCATGAGGCTAAGTCCTGCCTCCCCCTATTTACATGAGGCTAAGACCTACCTCTCCATTTGCATAAGGCTAAGCACTGCCTTCACTTTGCATGAGACTAAGCCCTGTCTCAAATCACTTGCATGAGCCTAAGCCCTGCCTCCCTATTTCCATAAGGCTAAGTGCGGCCTTCTCTTTGCATGGGACTAAGCACTGTTCCGAATCTTGCATGAGGCTAAGCCTTGCCTCCCTATTTTCATAAGGCTAAGCTGTCACGACCCAAACTGGAGGATCATGACTAGCACCCGGGCCATACTTGCCGAGCACCAACGTACATTTTATCTAACCTTCTTATTATCTTTAAAGGATAACGAGATCAATATAAATGGTAGATATGGATCATGAACATACATCACATGGGATGACAAGATTGCTAAGAAAGTACATAAAAGGTACGAGCTATAACGCTTCCATAAAAGACTATACAACAAAATTTATCCAACAAGGCATACCAAACTATACATGAGCTGACACCTGTCTATGAGCCTCTAAAGGATCATAAGTAATGCAACATAGCCGGAAAAGGGCCCCGACATACCCATAACATATATAACAAAAATGCATACCAAGACCACGGCAAGTCCGGAGAAGGGATCTCGCCTATAACCGCTGAACTGGAAAGCCTATTATGGTGGGGGAGCTGTATCTACTTGTCTATCAGGACCTGCAGCACGACATGCAGCTTCCACAAATAAAAGGACTTCAGTACGAATAAAGTACTGAGTATGTAAGGCAGGAAAGCATAAATAAGAACAGTAATGTAAAGAGAGATGTAGAAGATACAACCTGTACCATCTGAGTGCTTCTAAGAGATAGTAACATGAAATGCATGATACATATATACACATAATCTTTTTAAAACATCCTCCTCTGTGGGTATCATCATCATCATAGAACATTCGCCTCTGTGGGCATCATCATCATCATATCATACTCGGCCTCAAAGAGGACTCGGTAAACCCAACTGATCAGTGGTTGCACAATAGGTGCCATACCCAGCCGACTATAGCGCGTCTCGGTAGAGTAAAATAGCTACATATATATAATGCATGTAGGACTAATTGGAATCATATTCTGAACCTTTCGGAGTGACGTAAAGTCAATATTCTCCGTACATGTTATTAGGATTAACTCTTCATCAAGAATTTTATAATAATCAGGAAGTACCAACAACATTGATAACATAATAATAAGAGAAGCAACCTCAACATCAATTGTTCCATAAGAAGGGAAACAATGTCAGTACTGCTAGCTTCTAAGAGTAGAGTATCTTTGGAAGCTCGTTCATTGCATTATGTACAATCGGAGTCGTGCAAAAGAAGGAAAGGAATAGCCTCACATACCTTGTATATACTTTCCCAACCTCAAGCTACGCAAATGTCACAACTCCTTCATCTACAATAAGAGAAACGACACTATCGTTATCGTTTAAGCGTCATAACTATTATGTATACCGCAACCTATTTTACGATGAAACAGACAGCACCTCCCTTATTTATATGACTTCACACAAGTCAAAACAATCACCTAACATCCCAAACAACATCAATAATAATCATATTAAGCCTCCCAAAACAGTCCACACACAACGTAATCACTTCACACATAAGACAACCACCGTAGTTGTGTCAAACGACCCGGAAATGTTACAATGAACGACCAGCTCACAACCCTACATCTATATGGTGTTTATAAACACCCTTACTCTTCCAAAAATCCACAAAAGAGTAGTAAAACAAGCAGCCCAACAGCAACACAAAACAGCCCGCTACAAGTCAAATAACTCGAACTCACGGCTTCCGATCACCGTCCCGTGAGTTCTAGCTATTAGGAAACACATTTATCAAACTTCCTTGATATTTAAACCCTTAAGTAAATATATTAGACGTTTCTTAACTATGAAGTGACTTCCAAAACTCTTACTACAAAGAAAAAGAAGAGGCGGTATAATGACACTTACGTCGTAGGGATCATTTTGATGTTATTGCTTCTCGAATTCATGCCCGGATGATATTCTTCTTTGAAACCCTAGTAGATATCTTGAGGTTCTGTTTATGGGTGTTCCCTGGTCATTTTATTCTTAATAGTGAAGAGAAAGCCGACCTAATGTTTATATATATCAAGTTTGGAAAAGTCAAAGAGGTGTTAGCTTGGCACCCTAGGATTGGTCCATTTTCTGACGCTTATATCTTTTTATCCTTATGTAGTATAAAAAACCGTTAAGAGCATTGGAAACTAAATTCCAAGACCTTAAATTCGGTATATAATATGTCCCAATTAGACCTCATATAATACATGAAATGTGTTGCTCAGAAAGCTCTAGTGATCCACCTACTTGTCACTTATGATGTCTGCGCAGTCTCGCGAAATTGCAAATATCTCTCTACTCCTATGTTGTATTGATGAACGGTTTAATGATTTGGAAAATAGACTCACAGACGTTCAGTTTGGTAGGTAGATCATCCCCTAATTCCAAGTATATCTGGAGAAAATCTCAGTTACATTTGACCTAATGTTAAGCACATTATGAGTGTAACTTGTGAAGACCTTTGCCAACTTTTGTTCCACCACTTGCTTGACTTCAAAACGTAGAACACAATTATCATACGATAAAAATTAACTCATAGCATAACCTACTTATCATTTAATGAACCATAGTCTCACCCAAAAGTACATGTTATAACATTCAAAACTCATCGACTTTCGACGAAACTTATTTTCTTCAATTGGTTTAGCTTCTAAGCTTTCCTACCCTCTTGGTACTCGTTATTCATGATCTTAAATATTTTTAACCTCCAACGTAACATGATTAACTTACTTTATATTCCATCAAATATAATCTTATTTTTGAGCTTACATCAATTGACTTACAATGTACTCTTACGTACGAAAACATGGGGTGTAACATCATTCCCCCCTTTGGAACATTTGTCCTTGAATGTTGACTAATGCACTTTTCCATATCTTAAGAAATAACTCTTACGAATAATTTAATATCGTCTTTTCCATCTAGGGAGTTGTTCGATGAATAAATCCAAAGGCTAGTACATTCCCCCTTTAGGCCTCTTTCTCACACCATGACTTGTGGTTGAACTCCTTTCAATGTCGTAACTA
>ML279207.1:37409-51845 GCA_005239495.1 Nicotiana undulata | reverse complement strand
CCCCCCCCCCCCCCCCCCCCCCCCCACCCTTTTTGGGGTTTATTGGGTGAAGAGTGTTGGGGGACAGAATCAGAAATAAGAAAAAGTAACCGATGAACTTGCTAGAGTTGTATTTTTATAGAAGGTATTGCTTTTCTCCGGACATAAGTGCCTCACTCATTTTTTCGATAAAATTATTTAAATTAATATGTTATGTAACACAAGAACTTACCACATGAAGATTCACGAAAAAGTTACTTTTCAAAGAAAATCATAACCTAGACTCGCATGTGGACTTTGTTAAGAGGAGAGGGAGGGTGGGAAGAATCAAATTTATCATCATTTCAATCAAGTACTATACATGTTGCGAATATTTTTCAAATAAACTTTAGCCATATGTCATCAGAATCCCCAAAAATATGGACTAATGCATTCGTATTTTTCAGTCTCCAACGGTACCCACCAAGAAATAAAAATACTTATTTGCATGATTGTCATAAGCAACATAGTAGAATGTGCACTTAGTTTAATACTTACAACTTGCAAACGACATTCGAGATGTCGTGGTGTTATGATACCCCCCCAATCGAGTTTATGAAGACACAAATAGTGAACTTGCATCAAAATGCATGATTGCTTGTACCTGAAAATATGCCATTGGCCCCATAAGGCACCAAAATAATGAATTGTCAGCATTAATTTGTTGTAGTGTATATATATATCAATCTTATTAAGGTGCCTTTTCAGCGGGCACATCATCGTGTAACTTTGTTAAATTATATGTCAATAACTTATTTAAAATTATTACCACTAAGAATCTATGGCTTCCGTTTCTAATTAAACATCTCATCATGAACTTATAATAAGAAAAAAGTGATGAATATTCGACATTACAATGGTTTTTATACTTCAGCAAAGGAGGTATCTGAAAACTACCTAAGCACTTGAAAGATAAAATTTAATACCTACGGAGCTGATTAAAATGTTATAATATTTTCGTGAGAACAATTTGAGTTAATACAAAAACAATTGACAATTTCCAATCAATGGTCCAAATAAATTTTAAATTGCCTTTGTAAAAGCTCAAACCTATTCAAACATTTCACAGATCATAAAAGTTAAATTTTATTTTACTCATCAGTGAATGTTATATTTACGACTCGACAAAAATTTAGGAAGTGCGACAAAATTTGGTAAAAAATATACCTTTAATATGAGAATGATAATGGCATTCACTGCATTCCAAAGCAGAGGTTGATTAGTCAGCATTTGAGGGCCATGAGGCAGTTTACTTCCCATTGTGATATAAAGAAGTTTCTGCATAAAAGACTATGCTTTTAAACACAATAAGTACATAATTGAAAACGGAACAACAATCATAAAGGAGACCAAGTGTGTGTGAATGCCTTAATTTACTACCTCCATTATCAGCCTTGAAATTTAAATCCTTTTTATATAAGCTTAGCTCAAAATTAGTGTTTGTCTCCCTTTCGTTACACTTTATAACAATATCATCATATGCCCTGGGTTAAAAACCAAGTTATGTCAATATTGAAAGAGTAAACGACATAACATAAAAGAGAGGAGGAGAGTCAAGTTATGCTCATTAGACCTTCCACATTCCATCTCTCTGTCAATCAATGCAGAAACTCTCCCTTTATGGATTAGACATTTACTTACAAAGTGAAAGACAATAAAACTGAGCAAAAATTAGTTTTTTTATTTAGAAAAAAAGATTTGAAACTTAGGTGGTTCATCAATTAACTATCTACATGCAGTGTATTCCTAAAAGATGTAATATATAAAAATTGAACTAATTGGAACTGAAAGATTACCACGAGCATTATTTTTGTCTCAAATTAAAAAAAAAATCGAAATAGGTAGTCAAGAAAAGAGCATTCTTAACATTCCTATAAAAGGTCTCGATCCAAAAATACAGGAATAGATCAACCTCACAATGGCGTCTAGTTGTGGCACAATAATAGGTATTACCGTTGGCTCACTAATTTTATTTGACTACCGCCTCATAACCTAAAAAAAGTTATAAATACTAAAGTGTCACTATGAGCTTGTTGATATAGTTACCTTTGGAGAATTGGATAGTCACTATGAGCTTGTTGATATAGTTACCTTTGGAGAATTGGATAGTCACAGTTGAAAATCGGTCTTATAATGTTGGATGTATCTGAAATAGAAACTAATTTGCTCTGACAGCTAGACCTTAAAAATTATAACAATAGTGAAGTGCATAGATTTTATTCATACCTATAATAGGTTCCTTTATGGCATTTGGCAAACTTAAAAGACTGAGGCACAAACCAACAAAATAGTATGAGCATATATTTGGAACCCAAATGAAAAAAAATTCACACAATAAGGATAGAATTAGTCCCAGTTTGGCTTTGTTGAGAAGTTGACGGGTATAGGTATAATTGGGTCCGCAAAATAAGCAGTTATTGGCACGAAAGTCTCAACAATAATCTCTGTTTCACAAATATTTTGATCTATTAATAGTACAATTTGTGTATTTTTCATGTTCTCTAGCCTTCTCCAACATTTATGATCTTCCACTGGATCTCCAACCTTAAAAAAAATGCACAATTAAATTTTTAACATTTACCAGACATATGTTTATGGAGAAAGTTAGAATTAAATTAATTATCAATTCTTGAAAACTATTAGGACTAACATGCATGTAGAAACGATTAAGTTTGGAACTGGATTTCAACAAATAATCAGTGCCCCATTTATGGCAGATTGAATTTTTTTTCAGATCACTAAGAATTGCATTACAAAAGCAAACCTTTAACTTTGTAATGCAATTATTAGGAGCCTGTTAATTTTCTATTGAACAAATTATATAATGACGAAAGAAAAGAAAAGCAAGAAGTGAAAGGAAGAAAGAAGTGAAAAATTTATTGCTTTTCTATATTCTATTTAAACATTTGTTCATAATCTAGAGAAACAAGGAGTGAAAGGAAGAAAAAACTAAAAAATTCATTGCTCTTTCTAAAAAAATTTATGAGTGTTCTAAAATTACAAATCATAGAACTTACCTCATGTAATCCAGAATTGTTGAGTGGTATGCGAAGAAAGAAAAAAAAATTGGAGATATATACTGTAAAAGTATGAAATTTATCTGAAAAATCATGTTACTGGGACTCTGACGAAGAAGATTAGTGGGTTAGACTCCGACGAAGAAGTACTGCGACATCGTGGATTGTTAGAAAACAACCGCAGACTCCTTAGGGTTTAGAATGGAGTTGATTCCTTGTTGGTAACTTCCAAAGTTTTATTCCTTGTTAGCAAATTTTTACATAATGTAAAAAAAATTGATATATTAATTTTTAAACCTCCACAATCGTAACTTCCCATTCAGAGAAATACTTGATAACTTCCTCATATATTATTCCTTGCTGGTAAATTAAGTTTTGGAAAAAGTAAAAAGAAAGTAGATATTTATTATTTTGAAATTCAAATTTAGAAAATAAACTAATTTTAACTAAATTAACCAATTATATACCAAAATTGCCACATGGAATTTTCTTCGCGCGACACATGGCGAATTTTAATGGCTGACTTCTTTCTTTTTAATAATAGATAAATTAGGTCCTTTTTTATTTTATCCAGTACCTATTTTTTAATACAAAATACTACGTACTTCTTTATTTATTTTTCAGACTACTTATTCCTTGAATTTTGCTTTAGTATTCCTTTTTTTAATTTTATTTTTTTATCTTACCTAATAATTCTTCTATAGCATAGCATAAATGGAGAAAACTCCAAAGTTCGACCCCTTTTAAAAACTAACAGTTTTTCTAGAGTGGCAAAATTCATCAAAAAAATTTCTCGCCCGTTGCATTTTTCATTACACCCGTCCATAATATCAATATGAGTCTTTCTATTACTCTCTTTAAATGCCCATAAATTTAAAATCCTAAATCCGCCACTAATTGTAGAGTGCCGTGGGAGCTGTATGCACTTGAATAGAAAGAAGATTGCACTGTCAGAAATGGGGGAAGGACCATCTGTAAAATCAGAGTCAATAAATTATAAAAGTAACACCAGAACTCTTGGAACTAGTGTTTCCAAAATATTTCTATAATATATAATTACATCTAAATTGTGAAGCAATTCATAAATCCTTAGAGATATATTGCACAATCATGAGCTTCTGAAATTTCCAAAGGGAAACCTGGATTGCTTATTCTCCACCTATAAAGCATAGACACTCAATTCTTCACCTCAGATTGGAATGACAAAAAGCTAAGGGCAAAAGGAAGATAAGAAAAGAGAGGAAGAAAAGGAGAATTCCAATTTGATGCTGAGACAGACAGACAGACAGACTGACATAACACACACCAAGTCAAACTTGGCTCATAATTAAGGGCAAAGTAGCTCTCTATTATAATGATCATCATAAACTAAAACACACAACATAGGCTTAAATATTTCGAAAACAACTAAAAATCATCTATATGTTTTCCTTGTTCAATCCACTAAAATCAAAGACATTGATATATCTCTCCCTCTCTCTTTGTTTATTTGGCTACAGAAAACTCTTTTTTTGACAAAAAGAGTAAAAACTAGACGTACTAACAAAGAGAGGAAAAATTACATTTCTAAATGATACATTACTCCATTTATTATTATTATTATTATTATTATGATGATATTATAGTTATGTTATTATATATTATGATCTAATTAATTAACACTGGGATTAGACAAGTGATGATGATTATTAGGAGGTGGCAATGCAGTGAGGCTCCCAAATGAGAAGAGATCTCCTTGGTTCTTTGCATCCTTTCAACAAAGGCACCAAGTAATTGATATTTCCTTTGTTTCCTCTCATTAGCACCAAATCTTTCTGCTCATATGATGTTATCTTTGTTGTCGTAGTAGTACCATTGGCATTGGGAGTAGTAATATTGGGGGCTGAAACAATAACCTGTTTGTCATCATTGTAGTTGTTAACAATAGTGGGATTCTTCCTCCAGAAATACTCATAGGCATTGAAAGAAGCTGCTGCTGCTGGTGAAGGTGGATTTTGTGATGATGTAATCAGCTGAGAAATTGGTGGAAGTGAATGAGGAACAACTTGGGTTATTTCATTCTCTTTGTTTGACCATTTTAGATGATGATGATTCTTTTTCTCTAATCCCATTAGTTGTTTCATCATCAATGTTGATGTGTTCACATTCATCCTACCATTTGACAATCTTGGTTTTTGTTCCAACACAATTTGCATCCCTTTTGTCCCATTTTCTTTCTCCTCCACTTCCTCTTCCTCTTCATATTCATCTTCTTCTTCATAACCATCATCACCATCATAGTCTAACTGAAGTGGTTCATTATATTCAACTTCTGGCATTTCGTCGAACACTTTCTCAAACTCTGCAACTTCTTGCATTTCGTCGAACATTTTCTCAAACTCTGCAACTTCTTGATTATCCTCTGTTTCTGGTTCTGCTGAAGTATCGATTAAGGTGAGAAGAAGACGACCATTGAGGCGTTGGGTACGGAAAAGATTTTGGGAAGGAACAGAAACAGCTTCAAGAATCAATCTACCATTTTGCCTGTGAGATTGCATGTGAACAGGGGGCTTATCCTCTGCAGCCAAGGAAGAAATTGGAGGAGGGAATGATTTAGGAGTAGATGATGATCTTTTGTTATGGTTATATTTAACAACTGGAAATTCCTCAAAAGAGTGAGAGATGAATTCTTGTTGCTGTTGTTGTTGTGGTTGATGATCATCTTTGTCATCATCAGACTCAGAGGGTGGGTAAGAGGAAAGGTTAATTTCAGAGCCAGTCTCTGATCCAAGACTTTCAGTACAAATTTCAAGACTTTTCTCAGTCAAAGAGCTGGATTTTTTAAGAAGAGGGTGAATATAAGGAGGTGGAATAGTGGATGACGAGTCATCTTTCTTTTGAGTTAAAATAGAGCTCCAAACATCAGCTGATGTAATTGGCTCTGATTTTTCATTTTGGATTGATTTCCAAACATCATCTTGTCCAAGATAAGCAAGCTCTTCTGAGGAAGCAATTTTCTTCATAGGGGAGAAGAATCCATTTTGTGAAAGCCATTTTTTGGATGACATATCAGCTGAAAGAGTTCTTCTAATGGAAACTACTGCAGCTGCTTTGTTGTTGTTGTTGTTGTTGTCTGATCCAAGAATGGACATTATGCCTTGTTGTTTGGCTTTGCCTGCCTTAGATAATGGGGGTAGTGGTGGGGGTAATGGTATACCTTTATCTTCCATCTTCAAACTTGTGTTCAAGTTCTTGATGCTCATTGTTGCTGCTGACATCTTGAGATGATCAAAACAAATACAAGTGTGTTTAATTACCTTAAGCAAACAACAACATCCAAATGAGGAGAGTGCTCAAAGGATGATAGTTGAAAGCTGAGAGAGGAATTGATGTACTCAATATATGTTGTTTTTTGCTATGATGAGAATTACAAGGAATGGGGGTGTCAGGGTCTTTATAAGAGTCCAGAAAGGCTATGGAACAATGTGCAAGGGACCCGCCTCTAAACCCACCATGCAAAAATACTCATTTTTCCTTTACTTTTTTTTTACACTGTTAACTAGTGGAGTAGTTTTTGGTTTTCCATAAAGATTTAAGTTATTAAAGTGATATTGTAGAAATATTACATAATTAGAGGCCGTTTGTTACGATGTATTAGGAAAAATAATATATAATCCATTATTTTGTATTAGTATTTTTGCGCTTATGTATAACTAATACTTCTTATTAGTTATATACCATATTCAGTATACTATTTTACACATAGCAAAACCATGACATTAGCAATACTAATGATTCTTACTACATGGATAAGCATGTATAAAGATATAACTATCTTTTCAAAATCCTTAATCCACCAATCAAACAGTCAATAAGAAATACTCTTAGCATACCTAATTTCAGCATTACGAATACAACTTATTCAATATTATTCTTATACACCTTACCAAACTGTCACTCGGTGTATTTGGTTGGTTTATAGTACATTATTAGAGTACCTTTTCCAGGTTAATTACCTAAAAAAAATTCTTACACAATTTACGCCATTAGGAGGCTTAGTCCTTATATTACTCACCAATAATTACAGCGTAATAGAGGAGGGCATCAACCTAGCCTCTGTTTAACAAAACAACCCCTATACTTCAGATAATATGCGGAGCCAGAATTTGGAGTTATTGAATTCAAAATTTTAATTCTTTTAAGTTATTGAGTTCTAAATTAAAAAGTTGTACATATTTGATAAATTTTTTCAGACAAATATAAAGTTTGACCAAAAGTTATTGAATTTGGCTAAACTCGTATGCGTATAGTGACTTGTGAATATTAATTGAAGGCAGGCAAAGACAAACATTATTTTCTTACATAGTACTACTAGAAATACGACGGGACAGTACTACAATCGTCTTCACCGTTCAGTGAACTTTCATTTTCAATATATCAGAAGAAGCAATTTCCTATGGTATAACATTTCGCCATGATTCTTTTGGTAAGTTAAATGTACCATTGGAGAATGTTTGTGAAAGCTGCTGCCTCATTTAGCTTTTTCATTCCTACACTTCATTAAATCTTTTACTCCCTCCGTTTCATATTAAATGAGATAGTTTGACTTGACACGAAATTTAAGAAAAAAAAGGAAGACTTTTGAAATTTATGGTTTAAAAGCTTAAGGGGTAAAGCTTTGTGGGGTCATGACTTTTGTGTGATTATAAAAGCTTCTCATTAAGGGTAAAATAGGTAAAATGAGTAATTTAAAGTTGAATTATTTTCAAATTTAAAAATGTGTCATTTATTTTAGAACATACTAAAAAGAAAAGTACCTCATTTAATGTGAAACGGAGTGAGTACCATTTATATTATTCTGTTGGCTTCTGCTTTTTCATTTTCGCTTTTCAACCTCTAGTGACAGTTGGCGTCCCGCTTTTGCCTTTTCCAAATAAATTAATTACTACTACAATTTAATTGCATATGTCAAAATCAATGTTTTAAAAGGCGGGGGCGAGAAGCGAGATATTTTATTTCTGACGAGGCGAGGCGTAAGTCCTGAGACATGGGGCGTAAGTTCCACAAATTTTTAAATTTTACTAATTTCAAGCATTTTAAGATAGTATAAAATAAAAAATAATTATAAAAATTACACTAAAATCACAAAATTATAACAAACAAACTATTTAAAATATTTATAAATTATAATTCAACTACGAATAATATGAAAAGTATGAATTTTAAAAGAATTTCGATATTATAATTTGATTTTTTTAAATACTCCTTTAATTTAATATACTTTCTAATTGAAAGATAATTTATATAAAAACATAATTCACAATTTAAATATGATTTTCTAGCATCATATCTTTTTAAGTTTCAACAAGTTAATAAAGTGACGTATGACTCACCGTAATATACCATGATAACTAATTATTTATAAATAGTTACTAGCTATAATATTGAGCTAATAAATTTAATAAGTATTGTACTTCATAAACGTGAAAGAAATTATATTTAGAAAAAAAATAAAAAAAAAATATGGACTATTACTATATAATAAAGACGTAATAAAAGTTAATAAATAAATTCTTTTTAAATGAAAGATTTATTTAAAATTTACTATCTTAGCAGTCTTAGTGGATAACGTGCAATAATTTTTATTTTAATTGTGACATAAAATACTCTCAACTTAATGATTTATGATTAAGAAAATGATAATTTTGTATAGTCAACGATTTATTAATAAAATTTAAGGATTTACAAGGTTAGTTACACATAATTGCATAAATTTCTATTAGGCGAGCCCAGTACGTTGGGCGTGTCGGGGGCGTAAGTCCTGACAATCGAGGTATAAGTCTCACGGAACTAAGCCCTACACATAAGCCTCGGAGCGTTTTACGAGTGCTCCGCCCGGGACGAGTTCCAATTCTACCTTTTAAAACAGAGGCCAAAATTACTGTCTTAATCTTCTATTCATCTCGGCCTTAAAGAATATATAATAAGTTATATTCTTTGTCAATATAATTCACTTTGTCTTTTGAAGATGCAAATTGGTTATAAACAATTATCACGGTATGTGTACATTATAATAATTCGGAACGGTAACACTACAAATAGTAGAACATGGAAAAAGGAGCTCCTATTTTATTGAATAAAAAAGAGAAGCTTCCATCAACAGAACATTTTCTAGAAAGGAAATTAAATTAAAGTGTTGTTACAAATTTAGTAAAGTGACAAGCGATGGTTATTGGACGAGAAAAAATGGCTTAAGGAGGAAGCAAAGGCATATATAGCACACAAAACCCCATCCTCGTTATAAAGCTGTTCCCTTAAAGAATCAATTCATCACCTTATAATACTACTATTAACATGTCGTTTGATTTAAAATAGTAAGTGTTTTTATTGCAAAAATATTATTTTAGGATTATATTTTAATCTCACCTTCTAAATTGGAACATATAATATCAAATTTATAACAATATTAGCCATTATCAATAATCAAACGGCGAATAAATACAATCTCAAATTTAGCCTCAATTGGACATAGATTTTTTTGAAAATATTGTCTACATAGAATTTGATTAGTTTTTAAAAAATTTAGAAGAAAAAATTTCAAGTTCGAAAAGCTGGTCAATTTTTTGAGGAATTCTTTTTTTTCACTCACACAACTTCAACCTTTTTTATTTAATAAAATGAATGTCAAAATCCAACTTCAACTTTTAACATATATTTTTTCAACACAACTTAAAAATTATTTTTGTTAAATTTCAATCAAATTTATGTCTAAACGCTAGCTTAATATGTCGGAATTAGCAACCAAATGACGCCTTAAATAATACAATCTACGTATGTATACATCAGGTATATATGTGTGTATTCCGAGAGACATATTGATGTACAAAAGGAGAACTAATTATTATTTGACCAATTTACGCGAGTACATACTTATTTATGTTTTTAAAAATGAATTTAAGCACTTAGTAACTATATAAAAGATTAAATAATATTCTGGTTTCATTTTGGAACTTTAAATGTAATAAATTGATTGAAAACTGCTACTCTCTCAGGTTCACAATAAGTGATCAGTTTGCTTTTGACACGCCCACTAATTCTATATAAAAATACCTATTATGACTAAACTACCTCTAATTAACTATTTAATGTGAGGAGTAAGAAAACTTTTTAAGGATATATGCATAAGGGTTATTTTGTAAAAACAAATTGAATTCTTTCTTGATTATATAAATGAACACTTATTTTGAACCATAATGAAAAAGTAAACTGGTCAGTTATTGTGAACCGGAGGGAGTAGTAAAACAGAAGAAAAAAACAAATTACTTCATTTCCCTTAATTTGGTGAATGGTAGTAATTGATTTGACACTATGGATAATACAAAAAGGTTTACTAGTCCGGAGGAGGGGAACATTGTATATATGAAAAATACAAATACAAATAAAGTCATGTATGAAATTAAATAGGGGTCCTTATCATATTTTTTGTCATCTCTCTTTCTGTCCTTGTCTTTCATTTTTCCTAATTCCTTATTGATGATATGTATATGTACACGTACAAATAATGGACATATATATATATGGTTAATGTAGGCTGTTAATTTCATACCAAAAGTTGGTGATGTTGATGTGAGTGAATCTTATCTAAATTACCAATGGATGCACCCATAATTTTATATACGTGTGTGAAAGAAATTAAAACACATCTCTCTCTCTTACACGTATTTATATTACCTAAATTAATTAATTCTAAATATTGAATTCATTTTTAATGTTGATAGACGTGAATACTGTCAAATATATGTTAAAGAAATGGTCTTTGAGCCTAACTCAACCTCGAACGCTAGCTCAATAGGTGAATATTGTTCAAGGCCATAACATCGGGTAAAATAAGAATTTGGGTGAACATGACTGCGATATCATGTTTAAGAAATTAAAATTGAGCCTAACTCATCTAAAAATAGTTCAAGAAGTAAGGATTGTCCACCCGACGTTATATAAGGAGTCAAATGGCCTCCCACCCAAATGATGGGGGAGGCTAACAACATGTTATGCATGTATATGTATTTCAACGTGCCTTCTTCATTATTGTTTTTCTTTTTTCAAACGTAATGTTTTGAGTCAAGGACAACTTCTCTGCCTCCAACAAGATATGAGTATAGGTACATATTATCCTTCTCAGATCTCACACTAAAAAAATATATTGGATATGTTATTATTGTCGTTGATTATGGGAGTATAGGGAGGGGTAAATGAGGAAGGCAAAGGGCGTTTAATTTGTCACTTTATTGTTATATCTGGTAAAATTAATTATTTTAAGGTGACAAAATATAATTTTGTGACTTTAGATTATATTAAATAAATTATAATGAAATTTTGAGCATAGATTAAAGGTCGTGTTTCTAGCGTGAGAACCCAAATTTGGAACATAAATTGAGAGAATTCAAGATGAGAGCTTGGAATAGTTTCCTCTTTTAGGCTATTATTTTTGGAAAGTTATAGGCTAATATCATAGATAATTTAAGAATTCTGGCATGATATAAATATAGAAATTTATGGGCGGTGGAGTTCCAAAGAACAAAAATATACCCATAAAAAAATAATCAAAAGTTTAGGAAAAGGGTATGTGTCTATGACTCCAACTTACTATAGGGATTTGTACTAATTGTCTGCATAGGTCAACTCACTAGATGATTGGTGAGTTGGTCACGAGTGCTTATTAAAAATTGGTCCAAAGAATAATTAGCTGTATATGCAAAGGTTTAAGGCTAAAATAATATTATTTTTACCTCAGAAGACATTGCTTTGGTGTAATAATAGCTAAAAATTAGTTGTGGGGTGATAAATGAATGAACTGATTCCTATGTTGACTCAATTGCGCATATAAAAGTAGAGCTAAAAAAAGTAGAATGAAGAGAATCAACACACCGTTTTTGTTGATTAATCTTTTATAATCATGTACGTTTTGTAATTTTTTAGAATGTAAAGTTTTTGGATAGGTGCCAATAAAAATAAGTATCTCATTAGTGCCTTGACAATCCTAGTCTTATTTATTGCTAATGTTCGTACCAAAGTCAACCAACAGTTGATTGGCAGATAATTTATGTAATAATTTATTATATATAATTACATAATTTTGGGAGAAAATAACTTACAGAATATTATAGAAAAATGATGAAATCTCTAAAAAAGGCAATTGTTATTCAAAAAGCTACATGATTTCTACTGGTTTCACTTGAGTAGAAGTGTCTTAGCAATTGTTATACCTTCTCTCCATTTTCCCTCATTTATTTCTTAAAGAATACTCCCTCCGGTTCACAATAACTGATCAGTTTCCTTTTTCATTTTGATCCAAAATAAGTGTCCAGTTATGTAATTAAAAAGAATTCAATTTGTTTTTACAAAATAACCCCTATGTACATATCCCTAAAAACTTTTCTTACTCATCACATTAAATGTTTAATTAGGGGTAATTTAGTCATAATAAGTATTTTTGTATAGAATTTAGTATTTTCTTAATGGACGTGCTAAAACTAAATTGGTCACTTATTATGAACCGGAGGGAGTAAGTAGAGATCATTAAAAAAGATTAAATTTACTTATTTTTGAATCATATATATATAAGTGGCATATTTCATGTGGCAAATAGGATTAGGACACATGAGCAGATGGTTCACTTGCACAAATAAAAAATCTAGTGAAAAAAATGAGGGCAGAGAGGCTATGAAAAAAGGGAGCATATGGTTCTGTCCACTACTATCTTTTTATAGCACAACTCTCCAACACAAGCTCTTGGTCTGTGATTCCCCACTGGCATTCACGACTACAAATGGATAACTAGCCTATCTATTATTAGAGACCCTATGTTCAACCCCCCTTTCCCAATTCCCACTCCCCCAGAAGATTAACTTTTGAGATCTACTTTCTTTTTAGCATAATTTTGTTAATTGACATGATAACGTGTCTGCAGGGACGGAGCTAGAGTGTCGGGAGCGGGTTCGGCACCCAGTAGCTTTGGTTCGAATTCCGTATTTGTTTTAATTTTTTTATTGAATATATATAAATTATTAATCTAGAACCTAGTAACTTCAAACGATTAGAATATAGAACTTATAAGCTTGAAATCTTGGTTCCGCCTCTACGTGTCTGCCTAACTAATTAATTTCTTTATTCGAGCTGTTGAGATATAATATACACTAAGTAATTAAAAGTGCAATATATTTAACAATTTAATTTTTTTTCCATATGAGATGGTCATTCACTTCAAAATAGTGATAGGACAGACGGAGGTCCCATGCTTGATCTCATTGCTATCTAAAGAAAATATTTTCCATGTATGGGCACTTGGGTTAATGAAAAAATTGGGCACACATGTGAGAGGCATGTCTAAAAATAATACTACCTCTGGTATAAAATAAGTGATTTTTTGATCTTTTCTTATGGTCCTAAATAAGTATTTTTCTCAGATTTCGAGAATGAATTAATTATTTTTTTCATACATTGTCCTTGGAGTAAATAGTGTTGGAGTATGTGCTAGGAATATGTTTATGTGGGATAGTAAAGATTAATATGGTCAATTTCTTTGCTAATTAATACTGAAAGGTGAATTTCTTATTTGAGTGAAAACAACCAAAAAATCACTTATTTTGAACCTGAAGAAGTATAATTAAATAATTAAGAACATTTTTTCTAGCTACTAATTAAAAAATTTCGATAGGATAATCACACACTTCAAACATCAATTTATCATTACTAAAAGAATACTTAATTGTTACTTTTTATCTCATAAATGTAAATCGCATAAAATTATGCAAAAGTTTACGGATTATTAATTACGTGTGAGATACAATATGGAATGAGAATATGAATATTAATAATACATGAACTAGCTAGAACAATTAAAATGAAAAATTCAACCCTAGTTCTTAATTACATTGACTTTTGGTTTGGTTAGAATAGTAATTTTTAACATATCAAACCAATCATCTAACCAAAAAATAATTTATGTATTATAATATACATTATTAATTTACATAATACAATTCATATAATCCTTCCTTCCTTCCTTAGTTTCTAAACCAAACAAGCCCTAGAATTTCTTTTCCTTGTCGATATTTGTGAATAATATATGGTCCAAATTAGCTGAGGGAAAGCTTTGAAGAAATTCACATTTACTAGTTGCATACTTGCATGTCTTTTGCCCTTTAAATATTATATTATATTATTATTGCTGCATAAAGCAACTACACAGAGAAATTTCGCCAATCGTATGCCCTTTACATGTTGAAAAAGGAAAACTGATTGGGACTATATAACAAATTTGGACTAACCCTAAAAAACCTAACCCTAATCCTAAGCAAAACCTTTTTTGGCCATTTTTGTTCCTTTTTTATAGGGGGGGGGGGGGGGGGGGGTTTTTTTTTTT
>ML279207.1:678-37218 GCA_005239495.1 Nicotiana undulata | reverse complement strand
GGGGGGTTTCTTTTTTTCAATATTTATACCAATTACAAAGCTTCTTCTTGGCAGTTTATGGAATCTACATCTTTGAACTAACTTTCAAAACAGCGTCAGCAAATATGTCCATTCTTTTTTGGAATAAGGACCATCCCTTTTTTGTACGTAGGATAAGAATATTGGATATATAGGTTTCGTTTTCAATTCTAATCTTATTTGGTTTTTGTTTAATCCTTCCCTTGTATCTGATCCTCTTTTTATCTGAGTACAGCTATGTAACTTTGAGATGAAGTCACCATTTCTGATAAGCTTCTCGAGGTTAAAACCAATCGGTATTACTATGTTTTTGGTTGAAATTTATGTGTAGGACAGCAAGTTATTATGCATTAAAAAAAGGTAGGCACAGATCAGAGCCTAAATAGTATAATATGCTTTGGATTTTTGGGTAATATTCTTGGTATATGGAACAAAGCCAACAAGGATTTTTTATCTCTTTTTATTTTATATGCCTGTATTATAGCATTATTATTTTTTCATAATTGAATTTGTCCTTCCAAGAAAATATCTGATGTTTCAAGTTCCTAGAGAACTGACACTTCTAATAGTGCTAGCTAGCTAGCTAGCTTGTTATTCCAAGATCGAGAGCAAACTATTGGATGCATGGTAATTGCAGTGACGAATTAAACTTGTCATTTTTCGTAGAAATCATGCAAGTTGTTAAATATATTATATGTTCATTATTTTAATAATTGAATATGGATGCTCTCACCATTCCAATTTTGGTGTCATACTTTCCTCTTTAGTGTGTCCCAAAAATATTATATTTTTTGTACTTAAAAATTATTATTTTATATTAAATAAGATGATTTGTAATTTATAACCATTTAAATATTTATGACTTATTTTAGGCGACAAGTTCTAAGAGTCATCTTTTTATTTAATTTTTTCTAGTCAAATATCGTCACATAAATTAAGACGGGAAGAGTACTCTTCTAGCACATAAATACTTAAATTAATTATTTCTTTAGAAGCTGTGCTGACAATGTTTTTCTTCTCATTGCCCACTGAAAAAGCAATTTCAATGGGAATAATGACCAATATTGAATACCTTTTTTCTGGTCGGGAGGGGGATTTTTTGCCCTTGATCAATCGTAAGTAGGCAGCTAGCAGTAGCAATTTTAATATTTCTCCACTAAAATTTGTACTGTACAAATTTAGACAATATATATAGAGGTGAGTATTAAGTAGTAAATGATTTGCGAGTTATTTCTGGGAAATTAATACATTAAGGGAAAAACTATAGCACAAGAAGAGATAATTTTATTTTCCCTAGTTTGGTTTTGAAGAAAACAAGAGACATTGAAGGTAAATTGGTAGTTTGTTCTCTCTAGTTGTGAGATTCAAAGAATAATTGGTTTATTCCCTTTCCTCTCTATTTTTACAAAAATCAAACAAAATAACAGAAGATTTTTCCTTCCCTGTCTACCAATCAAGCTTTAAATAATTGCATCTTCAAAAGGCATCCAATCATAAGCTTATCTTCATCCAAACAGTCCATATTCTAACACTTGCATTTGAGAATCAAAAAGAAAAAAAAAATTAATTTAATATAGAGCTTTTAGTTTTACCTATCAAAATTCATCCCCCAAAAAGTGAGGAAAAATTGATCTAGAAAGTGGAAAATATTTAAAAGCTTAATTGCAGGCAGTCAGCAGTCTTTGTACTATACGTCTATACCTATTAAAAAGTGGTCAAACACTATAGTAGTGGGATCATGTCCATACCCCTTTAATTTGAGGGCCACTTAATAAAGTATGAATGCATGTGTCTAACAGGTCCTCCAATGTCCATCAAACAGCTCGAAATCGTAGTGTTTTAACGATTTTTTTTTATTAATTTCAAAAATATTCTTTAATTTACTATAATATAATAATAAAGTCTACTTTTTGTAATTGTATACGGGTAAAATCAGGGACAATGCATACGCCGATCTCCCGGTGAAGAAGACAGGATAAGGGTACGGACACACAAGGTTGAAATCGAGGCTGAGAGCCTTTCGTACTGAGACCCATGAAAGGTGAACGATGTGCTCATCGTCTGACGTGATAAAGCAATGCTCCCCGGACCCAAAACGAGCTCTAAGACCTCGAAAAATATGCCAAACGGTTAAGCACGACTAATAGAGGGCCGTGATATCCGTTCCTCACCAGATATCACGGCGCAATACGGATCAGTAACTAACAAGAAATGAAGATTTTTACCTTTTTTAGACTCGTACTAGGGATGAAACTCTCCTGCTATATAAAGGGAAAGTTTTTCTTTCACAAGATACGTTGTAACACGCAAACAAAGGCAATACAAACTCATTTTTCTGTTTTCTAGCTATTGAAAAGCTCTTACTTTATTGTTTGTTCTTCATTCACGATTGGCATCAAACCAAGGGTCCGATCGAGGGTAAACTAATGTTCAACCTAAGTTCGAGCTGGCCCGTAATATTACAATTGGATTGATTATTCATTTTGTCTTTAACTCGTTGATTTAATATTCTTGATTATTTGTGTTGAATCAACCCACATATCCTTAAAGCCGCGTACAAATTCAATTGTTATCCATTTTAAGGGTAAACAATTTGGCGCCCACCGTTCGGCTAAGAATAATATTCGTGATTTGGTACAAAACTCCATAACACACTCTATTTTACGCTTGTTCTTTAAAGTCTTAGTTTCAGATAAGTTTAAAGATGTCAAATTCTCAATCAGCCCTCTTGAACGTTGACGTCGAGTCTGGCCATCATGGTGAAAAAACAATATGGTGCCTAGCAACGAGGTACCTCTTGCTAATCCCAACGGAGTCCCAGTTGTCGATCAGGTCGATGCTAACTCACATGTTCCATCGATGTTAACCTGGCAACTGATCCCTTAAACAGCGTTCACGGGGGACCCCGACAAACAACCCGAGAAGCGCCCGAAGGCGAAGGCGATGGGGTAAGCCTACGGTTAATCTTCGAATTGTTGCAAGCTCAAAAGGCGGCGATAGCGCTGCTACAAAATTAAAGCACGCCCCCAACTAAGTTGAGCCCAAACCATCCCGAAAAACATTCGAAGATATGAGCAGACCACTGAGAGACCAGGTGAAGTTGAGTTTGGGGTCAATCCCGAAATAATGAGAATGCTCGAAGCATTAACGAAGAGGGTGGAGTTAGGTGAAAAGCAAATTGAGGCCAATGATAAAAAAGTAGAAACATACAATTCCATGGTTGATCAAATCCTGGGAGCAACCCCGATATTGAAAAGACCGGATTCCAAGAAGTTTATCCAGAAACCTTTTCCTCCGAGTGAGGCACCGAAGCCAATCCCAAAGAGGTTTTGTATGCCCGATATCCTAAAATACAACAGAACCATGGATCTGAATGAGCATGTGACCTCCTATACATGCGCAATCAAAGAGAATTAATTGGAAGATGATGAAATCGAGTCGGTGTTACTGAAGAAGTTTGGCAAAACTTTGTCCAAAGGGGAAATGATATATTATCACAACTTACCCCTAATTCTATTGACTCGTTTTCTATACTTGCAGATGCTTTCATGAAGGCCCATGCTGGGGCCATCAAGGCTGAGACCAAAAAATCGGACCTTTTCAAGGTTGAACAAAGAGACAACAAGATGCTCAGGGATTTCGTGTCGAGGTTCCAGATGGAACAGATGGACCTGCCTCCGGTTGTAGATGATTGGGCCGTTCAAGAGTTTACTCAAGGACTTAACCCCCAAAGCTCCTTGATTCAAAGCAGCTAAAAAACATTTGGTAGAGTACCCCGTGGTAACTTGGGCTGACATCCACAACAGGTACCAGTCCAAGATCAGAGTCGAGGACGACCAACTCGGAGCTCCTTTTGGGTCTCTTCACCCCCATCAGGGCCGGGAACAAGTCTAAGAGAGTCGTCGATTATGAGCTAAGGCCGATCTAGGATCGGTACCAACCATACAACGTGGTCCGAGGGGGAAATGGGTCCGGTCATCATCCCACAGGGAACGAAAAGAGAGGAAATCGAGGGCCTAGTAACCGAGGCCTGATGAGAAAAAATAGTTTCGATAGGCCTCTCGGGGTAGGTAAGCACCAAGATTATCAGAGTATAACTTTAACATTGATGCAACCAACATCGTATTAGACATCGGGAGCATCAATGAAACCAAGTGCCCTCGACCATTGCAGTCCGACCCTACGCAAAGAGATCCTAACTTGATGTGTAAGTATCATGGCACTCATGTCCAAGGACCGAGGATTGCCGACAATTGAGAGAAGAAGTTTCCCGGTTGTTCAATAACGAGTACCTCCGAAAATTTCGGAGTGATCGAGCCAAAAACCACTTCAGGAATAGGGACGCCAACAAACAGGCTGAACTAAAGGAGCCCCAGCACGTCATCAACATGATTATTAGAGTCGATATCACCCAAGGGCCATTGATAAAGCGCACTAAAGTATCTGTCACAAGGGAAAAACGCACATGATAATATGTCCCGGAGGGGTCCATTTTGTTCAGCGATGAGGATGCCGAGGGCATTGTACAACCACACTACGATACGCTGGTAATATCCGCACTCATCAATAAATCTTGAGTTAAACGTGTGTTGATTGATCCATGTAGCTCAGCCAACATAATCAGATCGAGGGTCGTAGAGCACTTGGGGTTGCAGGAACAAATAGTGCCAGTAGTCTAGGTGTTAAGCGGATTTAACATGGCATGCGAAACCACTAAAGGAAAGAGAACCCTGCCGGTAAACACCACCATGACGATCCAAAAGACAAAGTTCTACATGATTGAAGGGGACATGAGGTACAATGCCCTATTTGGAAGGCTGTGGGTTCACAACATGAGGACGGTACCCTCGACTTTGCACCAGGCGTTGAAGTTCCCTACGCTAGGAGCAGTTTAGATGGTATACGGAGAGCAGACGACCGCAAAGAAAATGCTCGCAGTCGACGAGGTAATCTCGGTGCTCGTGGTTTCGACATCAAGGAACACGGAGCAGACCAAAAAAGTAGAAATTAAATAGCAATCACCCATGCCGGTCTTGACCGAACCAAAGGAGTGAGGAGTAGAGGAGGATGATTATGGAGTTCCGGGATCGTTCATGGCTCCTGATGGTACCAATGCAACCAAATGGTCGAAGAGTTGGATCAAGTCATATTGATCGAACACCTACCGGATCGAAAGATATACCTGGGCACGGGGTTAACCCCCGAGCTAAAGAAAAAAACTCATTAATTTTCTTAAAGTGAATATAGACTATTTCACTTGGTCCCACCTTTACATGACATGGATCCCACTGGAGGTAACCACTCATAAGCTGAGTTTGAACCCGAAATGCCATCCGGTTAAGCAGAAAAGAAGACTGCAGTCTGAGGTCAATCATGCATTTATCAAGGACGAGGTATCCACACTCCTTAAAATAAGGTTCATTCGGGAAGTTAAATACCCGGACTGGTTAGCTAACGTATTGGCAGTGCCTAAAAATGGGAATAAGCTAATAATGTTTGTAGATTACAAAGATCTAAACAAGGCATGCCTCAAGAATTCTTTTCCTTTGCCTAACATCAATCGGATGATCGACGCGACGACCGGGCATGAGATACTCAGCTTTCTCGATGCCTATTTTGGGTACAACCAAATTTGGATGGACCCAGGCGATCAAGAAAAGACTTCTTTTATCACTAAATTCAGAACCTACTGTTATAATGTAATGCCGTTCGGATTAAAGAACACTAGTGCTACCTATCAACGCCTAGTAAACTGGATGTTCGTGGAACATATAGGTAAATCAAGGGAAGTTTATATTGAAGACATGTTAGTCAAGTCCCTGCGAGTAGAGGACCACTAGAAATATTTGTAGGAAATCTTCGACATACTGAAGAAATACATTACGAAGTTGAACCTAGAGAAGTGCGCATTCAGGGTCGGATAAGGAAAATTCCTCGTGTTCATGGTATCCAATCGAGGGATCGAGATCAACCCCGAAAAAATCAAAGCCATAGAGGACATTACTGTGGTGGACAACATCAAGGCCGTTCAAAGAATTATCAGACGTATAGTCTCCCTAGGCCGGTTCATATCGAGGTCTTCAGACAAAAGCCATCGAATCTTCTCACTATTAAATAAAAAGAATAATTTTTCCTGGACCCCATAATGCTAGTAAGCTTTGGAAGAGCTGAAACGGTACCTATCGAGCTTGCCCCTACTGCATACTCCGATGGCGGACGAACAACTGTACCTTTACTTGGCAGTTTCCGAGGTGGCGATAAATGGAGTCTTAGTCCAAGAGAAAGAAGGTACAAAATTTCCTATTTACTATTTCAGTAGAACTCTAGGCGAGGCCGAAACAATGTATCTTCGCTTGGAAAAATTGGCGCTCGCTTTGCTAAGCGCCTCTACAAAGCTAAAGTCGTACTTTCAATGCCATATCATATGTGTCGTGACCTATTACTCACTGAGGAACATCATTCACAAACCCGAGCTCTCGGGGCGGTTGGCCAAACAGACCGTCGAAATTAGCGAGTACGATAAAGAGTATCGACCCCTAATAAGTGTGGATTTTTACCACTTATTAGCACCTTTTTGCTTTTGTTTTAGTCTGAAAGTATTGATTGATATTTCCAAAACTAATGAAACTGTGCCAATTTCAAGAATGTTGGAAGATTTGTCTCCCATGATGAAATCCAACTCAAAAAGGAGTGTTCCGACTCACAAGGCAAGAAGGGGCGCAAGACTTACAGAATAAAGTGCGGATCGCAGAATTCCCTCTGCGGTCGTAGAACAAGTGAAGAAGCCCAGCAAAGTTTTAGCTGATGTGAAACTGTAGAACATGGTTTGCAGTGATAAAGAATTCAAAGTTCAGAGAGTGTGCAAATGACGAAGGCTAGAAGCCTTGCCTTAAGTGTGGACCGCACAAGAATTGTGCGGCCGCAGAAGATGCATTGCAGCTGCAGAGCAAATTGTGCGGATGCAGAGCAAATTGTGCGGCTGCAGAATTCAATTACTTGCAAGCTTGAGCAATCTGCGGACCACACATGGAATTGTGTTGCCGCATAACCTCCCGAGAGGCATTTTTGTCGGTGAATTTTGGGCCACTATAAATGGACGAGAATCACATTTTAGGTCGTTTTCGAAGTTTGAGCTGCTGTAGCCATTGTATTTTTCCATTTTAGGAAGTTTGTGACTATTTTAGGAGTTAAACATCATATTTTATCATTTTAATCTTAGATTATGAGTTTAATTAGTATTTCTTCTTTGTTTTCTTCATTTCTCACTATGAGTAGTTAGATTCTTACTAGGGTTGTGACACAACCCTAGTGTGTAAACCTTATGGGTATTTAATTTAGTGCTTATTTTTTATTGGTTGTTGATTATCTAGCCTAGTTTATATTTTAGTTTTTGAATTAGTGGTTGGAAAACATTGATTCAAGCCTTTTTGACTTGGTCTTTGCTTGAGAAAGAGAGACCTAGTCTAGAAAAACTTGGCTAACAAGAAATTGGGTTAATTAAGAGTTTGATTAGCCTAATTATAGGGTTTGAACTAGAAATAGTGAGAATCCCATTTGAGCTCATATCAACTATTTAGCTTGATACCCATTTGGGCTTGAGAAAGCCAAATTGGGCAAGAGGTATTGAGTTGGTAACTCAGAGTTGAGAGCTATAATATACCCCGATCAATAAAACAAGTATTAACGTATTTAACCCATTAGAGAACACCTAGGTTAAGGTCTCTCCCCTAGGCTTTTTAACTATTTGGAAAAATAACAAAAAACAATCATTCGCTTTCTAGTTTCTTCTATTAGCTTAGTATTGTTAGAGTAAAATTAGAATTAAAATTCAAAACCCTTTGTTTGAAAGTGCAATCTAGTTGTTCCATTTGCTTTCGTCAAGTGTATACCCCTAACACCCATATTAAACTCCCCGTGGAAATCGACCTCGACTCTTGTTGGGTACTATTCTTCCAACAAGCATTTCCATTCACTATTGAGTGCGTATTGGACGTGGATCAATTTTTGGTGCCGTTGTCGAGGAGTTAAAATGGTGTTAGCTATATATTTGAGTTTTTTTTGGAATGTATTCTTTCCCTTCAGTGTAACTAACTTGTTTGAGAAATTTTAGGTACAACCATGGCAAAAAATATGCTCAGAAATTTTCCTTTGAGGGAATTGGACGGAGATGAGTAGCAAAGAGGAGGTACCTCATGAGCAACAAGCCAATCGGAGAGGCCGGGTACCTCATGATAATGTGCACTTTCCAACCCCACCTCCACCACGAACGGCTCCATACTGGATATTGCCCAACAAAGGTTATGCTAGTGCAATAGTCCCTACCCGTATTAGCGCGGACAACTTTCAAATAACTAATGCGATTCTCAGTTTGCTTGAGCAACGCGGTTTCTTCATCGGTGCTCCAACTCAAAATACTTATGGATACATGTTGAGAGAGAAAGCAAACTAATGTTTTCGAGGATGCATTGAGGCTAAGTCTTTTTCCATTCTCTCTACGGGGGAAAGTTTTAGATTGGTTGGAACGATTGCCGAGCCATTCAATTCACACTTGGGATGAGTTGGCGGAAAAGTTAATTGCTAAGTTTTTCTCTCCCAGGAGCATGGCTACACTTTGAGATGAAATCTTGGCATTCAAGCAAGAGCCTAATAAACAACTACACAAAATATGGGAGTGCTATAGGACAATGGTTAAGGAATTTCTAAACAATGATATGACAGATAACATGATTCAACAAACCTTCTATCATGGGATTAACACAACCAACTAATGTATAGTGAATCAACTAGCCGAAGAGAACTTTATGACTATGCCTTATGAAGAGGTGTGTGAAATCTTGGATGAGATGGCAGAAACGTCGTAGGCTTGGAAATCCGGGCCAATGTTCCACAAGGTGATCCGAATATGATCCACCTTCACAAAGAATTGCAAGACCATGGTCAAGCCATTGCTGAATTGACAACTACCATGACTCAACTAGCAAATGCCCAACTAAATCAAGTGTAAGCTCCTAAGCAAGTCAATGCTATGGAGGGAGTGCAGATGGTGGTCAAAAAGAGGAGGACCAAGTGTCCACAAGTGCAAACTCGAGTGGAGAACTATGTGCAAGATGATAGTGGTTTTGAGAAAGACGGTTCCTATAATGAACAAGAAGAGGAAATGCAATATGTGAACAATTTTCAAGGAAATGAAACAACTTCCAAGGCCCAAGCCAACAACAATGGCGACCACAAAACAATCATGGCAATTGGAATCCAAAAAATTAAGGGAATTGGAATAACAGTAACAATCAAGGAAATTGGTGTGAACATAAGGGAATTGGGGAGGCAACAATCAAGGTGGATGGAGTAACAATCAAGGCAATCGGGGGTCGGGTTTTCAATCGAGAAACCCATCTCCTTATCCTTCCCATGGTTCAAGTTCTTCCAACAATAAGATGGGGGAATTGAAAGTATGTACAAGCAAATGATGGAAAAGAATGCCGATTCGGATGCCCAACTTTCCTCACACAACACATCAATTCGCAACCTAGAAGTCCAAATGGGGCAGATCTCTCAAGATATAAATTCTCGTCCTAAGGGGGAACTATTAAGTGACACTGTGGTAAACCCAATGAGAGGTAACAATAGGGCATGCCATGACGACTATCACAAGAAATGGAAGAGGCGAGAATACACTCACCTCAAGTAAAAGGATACTTTTTGATGATGATCAAGTGATGTAGGAAGAAGAGATCCAGACAATGCTATTCAACCTAAAGAGGATGTTCAGATTGATATTGATGATGGTGTGGAAGACACTCAAGAGGAGGTGAACCCGTCTAGGGAACACATTATTGACATACCGGAGTCGGTGGTACAAAAGGCTAAGGCACCATTGCCTAAGCCTCCACCTCCATACCCTCAAATAATTTCCAAGAAAAATAATGAGAATCAATTTAAGAAGTTCATTACAATAATGAAGAGTCTTTCAATCAATGTGTTGTTGGTCGAAGCTTTGGAACATATGCTCGGTTATGCAAGGTTTATGAAGGATCCTATGACAAAGAAGCGGTCCATGAATTTTGAGATCATCAAAGTCACTCATCAAATAAGTGCAAATGTTCATGCAATGGCTCCTAAGTTGGAGGATCCCGGTGCTTTCACGATTCCATGTACAATTGGAAGTGCCGAGTTTGCTAAAGCTCTTTGTGACCTTGGGGAAAGTATCAATTTGATGCCCTATACGATTTTCAAGACTTTGGGATCGTACCATGAAATGTGATTGAAGATGTTTTAGTTCGCGTTGACAAATTCATTCTTCCGACGGATTTTGTTATTCTAGATTGTGAGGTTGATTATGAAGGGCCAATTACTCTTGGGAGACCTTTCCTTTCTACCGGTAAGGCTCTTTGTGATGTTGAAGCCGGAGAACTCATTTTCCGAGTTGGTGATGAAAAATGGTATTCCATGTGTGTAAGACCATGCGATAACCAAATAGCAATGAGGTATGTTCTTTTGTGGATTTGGTGACTGATGTAATTGTTGATGATACAAGTGCTAAAATCAAATGTTGGTGGTATGTTGGAGGCCGTTTTGCTCAGCTTTGATGATGACAAGATGGATAGATTCATGGAATGTGTGAACTCTTTGCAAGGAATGGGGTGGTACAACTATGCACCCCGGGAATTGTCCTTGGATCTTAGAAATAGGACTCCTCCACATACAATACCTCCACATCTTCGGTATGAATTTCTTGGCCCTTGTTCTACTTTACCGGTCATTCTTTCCTCTTGTTTGACTAAGGTGCAGGTAGATTCCACATTGCCGGTGCTACAAAAGAGGAAAAAGGCTATTGAATTTCTTGGCCCTGCATTTTTCATGCATAAGATCAAGTTGGAGGATGGATCAAAACCATCTATTGAACATTAAAGAAGACTCTATAAGACTATGCAAGATGTTTCTAAGAAGGAGATTATCAAGTGGTTGGATGCAGAGGTTGTCTACCCCATCTCCGATAGTTCATGGACTTCTTTGGTTCAATGTATCCCAAAGAAGGGCGCATGATAGTGGTCACCAATGACACGAATGAGTTGATTCCTACAAAAACGGTGACCGCTTGGAAGGTGTATATGTATTATCACAAGCTCAACAAAGTCAAAAGGAAGAATCACTTTCCACTTCCTTTCTTAGATCAAATGATCGATAAATTGGCCGACCATATTTTCTACTGCTTTCTTGATGGGTACTTGGGATACAACCAAATTCTCATTGCTTCGGAAGATCAAGAGAAAACAACCTTACATGTCTTTATGGTACTTTTGCCTTCAAGCGGATGCCAATTGGTTTGTGCAATGCACCGACGACTTTTCAAAGGTGTATGATGGATATACTCACGGACATGGTGGAGGACTACCTTGAAATTTTCATGGATGATTTCTCGGTGGTTGGAGATTCTTTTGATGATTGTCTTGCAAATTTAGACAAAGTGTTGGCTAGATGTGAAGAAGCCAATTTGGTGCTCAAATGGGAGAAATGCCATTTCATGGTCGAGGAAAGTATTGTTCTTGGACACAAAATCTCAAGGAATATAATTGAAGTTGAGAAGACAAAAATTGAGGTGATTTCTAAGCTTCCTTCCCCAAATTTGGTGAAGGGTGTGCGGAGTTTCTTGGGACACACGGGTTTTTACCGGCGCTTCATCAAAGATTTATCTAAGGTGGTGGACCCGTTATGCAAGCTTCTTAAGAAGGATGCGAAATTTAATTTCAATGATGATTTCATGAAATCTTTTGAATTTGTGAAGCTCAGGTTGACAACTACTCCATCATCATCGCTCCAAATTGGAGTGTGCCTTTTGAACTTATGTGAGATGCAAGCTACTTAGCGGTTGGGGCTGTTTTGGGGCAATGCATCAACAAGATTTTTCATCCGGTCTACTATGCTAGTAAGACCATGAATAGTTCCCAAATAAACAATACCGTTACGGAGAAAGAGCTCCTTGCTATTGTGTTTGCAATTGAGAAGTTCCACCCATACTTGATGGGTGAAAAGGTTATTGTCCACACGGATTATGCGGCGCTTCGTTATCTTATGAGCAAAAAGGACTTCAAAGCTCGGTTAATGATATGGATGCTCTTGTTAAAAGAATTTGACATTGACAACCAAGATAGAAAAGGTAGTGAAAACCAAGTGGTAGACCACTTGTCTCGTTTGGAGGAGGAGGGGAGGCCGCATGATGGACTTGGAATTGACTCCTTCTCCGATGAGCAACTCTTGGAAATTTCAATGAAAGAGGTGCCATGGTTTATGGACTTAGCAAATTTTCTTGTGTGTGGAACTATTCCGGATGACTTCTCTTCAAGCTAAAGGAAGAATCTCAAAAGAGATTGTCAAGAATATTAATAGGATGAACCATACATTTTCTGAATTTGTACAGATGGGGCGATTAGGAGGCTTGTACCGGAAGAAGAGCAAGGTCATATTCTTGGGTCTTGTCATTATTCTCCATATGGTGGTCAGCATAGTGGATCAAGAACGTCGGCCAAAGTGCTTTTTTGTGGATTCTATTGGCCTACTCTTTACAAAGATTCTAGTGAGTTAGCTAAAAGATGTGATGAATGTCAACGAGCCGGTGGAATCTCGAAAAAAATGAAATGCCTCTCACAATCATTTTGGAGATTGATATTTTTGATGTGTGGGGTATTGACTTCATGGGCTCTTTTGTGAGTTTATGTAATCACCTACATCTTGGTTGCGGCGGATTATGTGTCCAAATGCGTTGAGGTAGTCGCTTTACCTAATAATAAGGCGAGAAGTGTAGTGGCTTTCTTAAAGAAGATTATTTTCACAAGGTTTGGTACTCCACTCGCAATTATAAGCGATGTGGGGTCACATTTTTGCAACAAGGCTTTTGAAATTTTACTTAGGAAGTATGGTGTTACTCACAAAGTCACGACTCTCTATCACCCACAAGTTAGTAGGCAAGTGGAAGTCTCCAAACCGGAGATAAAGATTATCTTGTCTAAAACGGTAATGCTAATCGGACCGATTGGTCCAAGAAGCTTGATTATGCATTATGGGCTTATCGGAGGGCTTAAAAAACACCTATCGGAAGTTCACCATATCGGTTGGTGTTCGGAAAAGCTTGTCAGCTTCCTGTGGAACTTGAGCACAAGGCAATGTGGGCTTTAAAGAAGTTGAATCTTGATTGAGATGTAGCCGCTAACTTGAGGGTTGCACATTTGAATGAATTGGATGAGTTCTGGTACCATGCTTAGGGGATTTCATCATTGTACAAAGAAAAGATGAAATATCTTCATGAAAAATACAAAACAAAGACTTCAAGGTGGGTGATCTTGTATTGTTGTTCAACTCAATGTTGTCGATATTTCCAGGGAATCTAAAATCCAAGTGGAGTGATCCTTTATAAATTGTAGGTGTGACACCTTTTGGTGCATTAGATTTGAATAACAAAAACAATAAAGTATTCCGAGTCAATGTTGATCGGTGAAGCACTATTTGGGAAGGGTTGGAGATAGCCACGTGGTGATGGTCATTAATTTTACTTGAGGGTATTTTGCGTCGTGCCGTGACGTTAAATCAGACGCTTCTTGGAAGGCAACCCATGTTTCTTTTCCTTTTTCTTTTGTAGTTAGAAGTTATTTGTGTTCTAAGTTGTTTTGAAGTGTGCTATAGGAATGAGTGTGACTTATAAGAATGATGGAACAAAATATGGCTAAGTGTTCAAAAGAATGCGGACGACACTTTATTAATGCGGACTGCCATAGCAGAATAGCTTTGCGCAATTGAAAAGTCAAAAATACCAACTCTTTGAAGTTTGAGCTTGTCAGTGCAGAGGTCGATTTGCGACCGCACATGAAATTGTGTAGACCGCAGATGGAGTTCTGAGATGAGGACCCTAGGTGAAAGAGTGCGGACCGCACATGTCTATTTTCCCTTCTCTAAATGTTTGGTATAAATAGAACAATAGGGCTTATTGAACACTTTTTCCTCTCTGAACAAAACATTGTTGCTCTGTTAAACTTCTTGGAGATTTCTAACTGTACTCATACACCACCACCTCGATCATTCACTCATTACACTCACTCAATTTGGTAAGCTTCAATTTCATGTTAAATATTTTGTGTTAGTTTAATTTTTCGATATTTAGTTCTTTTTTAGGCCATCTATTATTAGGGTTCAATTGTGTGTCCATGTGGGATATAGCTGAACTGGCTAAACTAGATACATGTTCTAATGGGATTGGGTTAGTGTAATTTCATGTTTTTACCATGTTGTCATGACTAGTTGTGCAATAAATTGGAAAACCCTAAGTAGGAAAACTGGTCCGTTCATATTTTTTTTAAATTCGCGGCCGCACTTGAAACTATGCGGTATACAGATAAAAAAAAATTGGCATCTCAGTAATGAAGGAATCTGCGGCCGCAAGTTAAATTATGCGGATGACGGATTTTCCTTTGTTGCCGCAAATTGGCCATTTCTCTGTCATCAGAACACATTGTTGAGACTCACAAGTGCAGCCGCAAGTTAAAATGTATGAGCTGCATTTCCCTTCTGCGGCCGCACAACAAAAATCTGTAGATCGCACTTCCCTTCTGCGGCTGCACAACAAAAATCTGTGGACCGAGAGTTCCTTCTCTGGCTACACAATAAAAATCTGCGGACCGCAAACCCCTTCTCATGCAGACATATTAACTTCATAACCCTACTATGTCCAAGTATTTCTCCCTTACCTACATAAGTGTTGAATGTGTTGAACAATTAATTGCAACTAACAATCTTGCCTGTTTTAATACAGACAATGGTTCAATCAAGAGGCAGAGGCGGCACTTCAATGGGAAGAGGTGAATCCTCTCGTGGTCGAGGTAGAGGTACCTTGCCCTTTGGCCAGCCTAAGACAATCAGGAAAGCCATAGCCAACATAGGGAGAGGTGAAAACCTCTCCGAGTCTAGTTCCTATGTCTCATCTATGGAGGTGTCAAAGGGCAACTCAACCTCTGTTCAGGAGGAGCAGACGTCCACACAGTCGAGGCCACATGGGAGATACTAGCTCAGGGATGAGCCTTCTTCATCTCACAGCACCTCCGAGGGGTCGAAGAGTGCTAGCCAGGCTTCTGAGCCATCAGCTACACTAGTCCCTGAGGCACATGTTATACATGACATCCTTGATAATGGTATAAGGTGAGATACTACAACTAAAAGTTTGGAAAAATCAAAGAAGAAGGAGGTATGTGAGGATCAATTTGTCAGCTTGGCCGCCGTCACTATTTTTCGTATGTGGTGGCCAATGAGATCGTTGACTCTTGAGCTCCAGTTCTTATTGAAAGATTTGGAGACATACAACCTTACACTATTGAGACAGTTAGGGCACGAAAGGGTTGGGTGCGGTTCACCGAGATAGTGGAGGACACCAAAGAATACCTCGTCCGAGAGTTCCATGCCAATGTTGCTCATATAAAGAAATGGATGAAGGTGATCAAAATGCACAACCTCAAGGTGAGGTTTGATCAGCATACGCTAAATGCGTACTTGGGATTCGAGGATGTTCAGCCAAAGGAGTATCTGGAGAAGTGTTCACTGAAGGAGGAAGTCCGACCTTGGATGGATGAGACCTTAACACCACTAGGGCCACCACGACCATGGATTATGCTGGGGTTCCCATTCAGCGTAGCACTTTGAGTTTTGAGGCAACGGGGTGGCAGACATTTGTTTGTAGTAGATTGGATCCATGCCAGAACGAGACTCACCTTCCTATTCCTCGCGCAGTTCTCGTGGCTTCCATTATGGGCGAGTACCCAATCTATGTGGGTGCTGTGATGTCGGCCAACGTTTTAGTGATTACATGACATGATAGATCGACCTACCATTATCCCAAATCTATCACAAAGAACCTCACTGATACAAAGGTAAAGCCAAGAGATTTTGACACCAAGGTGAAGCCGAAGAAGCCATTCGACTGGTATTCACTGATGGATGCGAGCAACTCAAAGAATAAATTCCAGCCTTCTATCACCACATGCATTCTGATGAGCCAACAGTGGTAGCTTCTGAGACAGCTGATCTTCCACTCACCTCTCCTGAGCTTTCTACCAGTGCCGCTGCTATGCCTCCGCCATCATCCTCAGCTCCTACCACAACCCCTTGAGTTTCTCTAAAGCCAGTGCCTATGCCCACATTTCCCCTATCTGCTCTGCAAGTCTCCCAGACATTGTCGAGTATCATCAACTAGATACGGGAAACTACTTCTAAATTGTCTGACTTGTCTAGTACTGTTGCAACGCAGTCCACTTCTCAGACACCGCATGATCCTTCTAATATTGATGAGACATTGAAGAAGATTTTGGATAACCATAAGACAATCATGGACACTTTGGTATAGCACGAGTCGGTTATTGAGGAGTTGGGAAATGAAGTAAGGAAGATGAGGAAGTCCCAGGTAAGCAAGAAATTAGTGGACAAGCTCCGGAGGGAGGTAACTAGACTTGCTATAGGTGGAGACCTTCCTTTTGATATGCTGCTAGACCCGCACCAGTCCGCCCCAGATCCTTCAGCACCATCTTCACCGGTAGCACCAGCTAGCCAGTCTAACGAGCTAGACCTTGCTGAGGCAGTGCGTGCGATATTTGGCAACTCAGCCATGCCTAGATTTGATGTTGATGAGATACAGTTGGCTAACCCTGAAGGAGATGATATTGTTGGAGTCAACTAAGATGTCCAAGGATCCTTAGGGAGTTTTCTTCACTCTCTCNCATTGGTACACTTTAGATACATTTGGTCTATAATAATTTGATGATACTCTTTCTTTTCTTATTTGTATTTATCTATCTTGTCTCTCTTTTCTTATGTATATTTATCTATCTTTAGTAGTTATTGCTCATTAGCTATGTTTTCCATGTTAGTTCTTGTTTTGTTAAGTAGCTTCTTTTTATGGTTTAGTAGATAAAAAGCCTTTGGTTTGCTTAATGCCACGATTCTTTCCAAAGGTAGTTTTTGTGTGAACATGTTGACTCATTGATCAGGTCCAAATCCACACTAATATTAAGTAGTGAGGCAGTCGATGCAATAGTAACCCAACTAAGGTCGGGATCGAATCCACATGGAGTTAATAATTGGAATTAGGTGTATATCTAGGCGATTTGCAAGTTTTGGCTCTAATTTCACTTCCACAAACTTGGTTGGTATTCTACTTCTATTTTTACTCTATTGATTTCAATTAATAAAACTAAGGACAATATTTTTGTTTTGGGGTTTTCAAATGTTTAAAAGGGACTAGGGTCGTGACTTCTACCTAGGTGGTTATCTAACGGGTTGTAACTTCCAGGGCAAGCTTGATTAGTTGGGGTTGTAATATAGCTATCACACCCGGGTACTCACTCTATACCTCTCGGTAGTTTGAGTGAGTTTGCCTAATTTGGTTTTCTCAAGTCCAAATGGGTATTTGCACAAATCAAGTGATATTATCTCAAGTCGGGTATTACTATCTCTAAATTTAACCCTTTAATTGAGGCTATCAATTTCTTGATTTCACCCCAGTTCCTTAGGTTTCCTAGACTTTGTCCCACTTTCTCAAGTAGAGACTAAGTCATTTAGGCATGAATCAATGTTTGCAGCTATTAATTCTTGAGTTCTAGCATGAACTAGGCTAAATATCACTACCTCAATCACTAACAAGCCCTAAATCAAACACCCATTAAATACTCACACTAGGTTTGGGTCACAACCCTAGCTATGAGTTTAGATACTCATGGAAATTACAAAAATTAAAGAAGAATTGAAGATAGAATCCATATCATGAGATTATGGGATGAAAATCTAGAGTTTAGAGACAAATCTAGTACAAAATCGCCAAAGCAGTAAAAGTAGATGACCTAGGTGCCTTCTAAAACATAACTTAACCTAAAAATGACAAAAATTTCTATTTATACTAAGCTAAAAATATCTGACAAAAATGCCCCTGCAGAGGTTGTGCGGCCACATAATTCTGAGTGCGGGCGCACACTTGCTTCTGCGGCCGCATAATTGTGGTGCAGTCCGCATTCCTTGAACTTGAGCTTTAGCTTTTTCTGGACTTTTTCGGACCGTACAATTCTAAGTGCGGTCGCGCTTTGATTATGTGGCCGCATAAAAATGATGCGGTCTGCATCTCTTGTGTTTGTACTTGAACCCAAATCTCTGAATCTTCATTCCTGCGGACCGCACAATTATGTGTGCGACCGCACAATTCTGGTGCGGTCCGCACTCTTTCATTTTGCCGAAATGCCAACTCTCTGAATCTCATCTATTGCGGTCCGCATAATATTGAGTGCGGCCGCACAATATTTGTGCGGTCCGCACCACTTGACTTGCACAATTTTCAGTCTCTAATTCTTCCTTATGCGGTCGCACTAGAATTATGCGGTCCGCATAGTTAGCCTTTATGCCCTGTTTTGGTTCTTGATCACTTTCGACTCCTTTATGAGTTGACTTTGATTCCTCTGGCTCAGATTGTAACATTCTTGTAAGCAAGCACATTTCATTAGTTTTCGGAAATACTTTTAAGCATTTTCGACATAAAACACAAGTGAAAGAGAGAAAATAAGAGGTCAAAATCCGTACTTATCAACTCCCCCAAACTTAAGATTTTGGTTGTCCTCAAGCAAATAAGGTAATTCTCACCTCCACTAGCTGAAGGGATATTTCATATGGCCTAAGGTGAATCAATCATGCATCAATAGGGACTAACAATTACCCTCAACACATATGCATTATCAACAACACAATTCTTTGACTTTTTGAGTACCATAGTTTAATGTGACACTAGAGCATCACGAGTTGACTTTATTCATCAAGGAATCTCGCTCTATCACGTAGGTCATTGTGGATCCCAAACTCCTCCTCCTATATCTCCATGAGAAAATCTCACTTTAGAATGTAACACTCGAAACAAGGATTGTGAAGAAGTTCGCTCATCTCTCTCAAATGAATGCCACAAGTCCGGCTCACAGTACCATAAGCTTGCCCCTTAGTAAATCACCACTAACGTAAGATCACTCAACTTGGAATCATATAGGGATTTTGCGGGATGTAATGAAATCTTTTGGATAAAGGTAGGACTTGTTGGAATATGATGGTTTCATCTTTCCTTAAGCACTCCATTTTCTCTTTTCAGCTAATACTTTCTCGACTCTTTGAGTCATTTTTTTCTTGCTTGGGGGAACTAGAAGGACGTAGTGTCAGTATTTCTTGATCATGACAATCATTTTATCCTTTTCTATTTACACCATGCCTTTCATCTTTGTTTTCCTTGAATCCCTTCAACTTTCTACCCTATTCACTTTCTTTTTGACATTTTTCTTTTTGGCCTTTCTTTCTGTTCTTTGCCTTCCCTTTTCTTCATTTCTTTTTTTTCTTTGTACCTTTTATCACTTTCAAATTCTTCGTATCTCCCCCAAAATTAATCTTTTTCCCATTGTTTTTCAATAATGCGAAGGAAAGATCGGGTGCCAATAGAGGGTCATTGCAAAACGGATAAAGGCTTGTAACGTGGTTATTGAAAGAAAAAGGGCTTCGGATCAAAGGAGTTGAGTAGGGATATCACATTGGTGGGATATGTAAGTTTTCAAGTTTTAAATTGGATCAAGGAGAGACTACAATCATATCTCAAGTCGAGCTACACTTAGAATTTCGCCTAGACAAAGATTCGGGGCAAGTTCTAGACTTGTTGGCACGAGAACTTTGACTTGAAATTCAATACCTCACCTCTCAAGCTGTTTGATTGCTAAAGAGAACAAAGTCGAGGGTCCATAACAACCCTAGCTATGATTGGAAATCACAAATGGCTCGAATGAACCACTCGATGATTGTTCAATTCAACACAAGAGTCTAAAGGTCACAACTAGAGCTATTTTCTTCTAACAACTTTTTTCTAACCATAAGGTCAGAGGTAAATGTGTTGGTACCAAGTGAAGCCTGCTTGAGACACTTTTATTCACAACTACTATATTTACCAAAACATAAAAAAAATAGACTCAATCCTTTAAGAAGGTTGTCACGCCATCCATCGTTGGGAAGAGCCACCCGGTTCACACAACATCCACCTTTGGAAAAAAACGTGGCATTAAAAAAACCAAAGGCTTATTATACACACAAAACGTAAAAAGAATCTACCAAATTAAAAAGAAGCTACTAAAGTAAATAAGAAGTTATGCTTGTCACACCTCCTTTTTCACCCGGTAAGGGTAATAAGGGATTTTTTCCAATTAAAGTGGCGTAATCGAATTGGGATTATTTATTTAATCAGAGTCGCCACTTGGGATAATTTATGGTGTCCCAAGTCACCAATTTATTTTAAATCCCAGATCGAGAAAATTTTGACTCTGTTTATATTGTCTGCGAACCAGAAATCCGGGTAAGGAATTCTGTTAACCCGGGAGAAGGTGTTAGGCACTCCCGAATTCCGTGGTTCTAGCACGGTCGCTTAATGATCAAACTCGGCCTAATTTAATTACTATTTTTGTACCTATGTGCATTTTATATCTTTACCGCTTTATTATTCTTTTGTATTCAAAGAGTTACTTGAGACGGGTCACGTATGCGTAAACCCATAGAGTTTTAAAATGTATCTAAAATCATGTCACGCAGACGTGTACATAATTCTCGACACTGAACTCATTCAAGGAGATAAATCAAGTGCGCAAGCACGTATTTTTATTTTGTTGTCAAAAAGATACCGGAATCATGTCACGCGGGTGTGTACACAATTCTGATAATTTTTAAGAAGTTCGTCCCTAAAATATCTCTACGAGTGTCCATTTTAATCTTTATTTGTGTTACGTAAACGTATACACAATTTTGAGAAAGGGTATATTTTAGTTATTTTCATCCAAAGTTACGTAAAACGTATACTTCGATGATTCATTATCTAAGTTTGAAATTTCAAAGTAATCTCTATCCAAAAAAAGGCTCGCGAGATTTGTAATCGTCTAAGGTCTATTCCTAAATCATGTCATAAGATTGGGCTATGGCCTAGTCTAGCCCGATTTCGATCTCTTTAAGCCTCCTAGTTGGCTATTTTTTGCAACAAGGAATAAAGCCATGTACAACACTTTTAGGCATGCTTTGATAAATAAGGATTTAAATCTACTAATTCTCAAATAACATATTAATAAAGTTAAAGAGACACATCAAAATAAGATATTGATTGAATAATTTTATCAACTTCGAATGGCCTAAGTTGCATGCTACTTGACTCACAAATTCATGCATATTGAGGTCTACGTATTGTTATAAGTTCTGGAATTTTTAAGAATATTTTCGAACAGCAGATTCACATTTTTCGTATGGATTTCGAAATTCTTTTTGAGCTGAAACCATTGTTTTTTATAAATTCGATAGGGATTTAAAGGAAAAGTCTTTAACAAACGCTACTGATTTTGTTAAACCGAATCTGAATATTCAAACAAAACAGTATTGAGGTTAGGAGCTTTTTGTATTTTTCAAGCCCAATGGCTACATTCAGGCTTTTCGAACCTTAACATGCCATTTTTAATGACTGGGCCTGTTTCAAATTAACCGGAATAACCACGTTAGAGTCCAGTTGACTCAAACAAATCTGGAGCTAATAATGCCCATTTTTCTTTGGAATCACACGGGTACATACATATAGAGACGAAAAAGTTACTGATATAATGAATATAGAGTCCGATGTTACAATGATTCTAACAAATGATAAGTCTGGATGAATTACAATTATGCTGAAACAAGATTACAACTTCTATAAGAATACATTTTTTTTAAAAAGAAAGAGAGCTGAAAATTGCAGTTTCTACTAGTTGCTCCCCACTTGTATTTCCTTAGGGCTATAAACCTGAGCCCCTCTTTTTTGATCTTTAGAACACCTCGAACAATTGATTGTATTATGCATTTACTGGTACAAGTTTGACCATGGAAAGGGGTCAAACTTGACTTCAGCAATGCTATACCATATGGTATCTGAAGCAACCTCTCTTGTGCATTTTTTTGAATGAATCTGACCATGAAAGAGGTCATATTCAATTTTAGATATGCTACCTTATCATACTTTCTACACTCGACTTGCAACATATCATAGCCAAAGTTCATACAGTAACTTGACTATTCTTGGACATTTCTTAAGGAGGAAAACTGACCATTTATGGGTTCAGATTCCTACCTTAATACCTTCTTGCAATGATGGCCTAACATACTACATAACGTTTATGCATTATTATGGGGTGAACCTGACCATTATGAGGTCAGACTCATCTACCCTAATGCAGATCCTCTTCAGTAAAACTAAGGCATACATAAGATCAAACAATTAGTTCATTCTTATAGGTCCTAATGATACAACATTCATAGCCTAAATACAGAAATGTAAATCCCTATTTACTTATCACATACTGGTAACACAGATTAACAGAACAAGCATAAAAGCCACAGATTGTCACAACACATAGTGAGAATGATTCAAAACTGAAAATTTCATTAAGCATGAACTTGTTACATACCTTTGAAAAGAGAAAGTTAACGAGAACCTTGACCAAATAAATGTCAAGTCGTCAGCAGAGAGGGAGCAAAAGTTCAGCAACAACAAGAAATAGACCAAATCAAAAACCAGCAACAACCAACAGGAATGGATAGCCCAGAACTTGAATATTTAGACAAGGAGCTTTGAAATCATACTAACAACCAAGAATCCGAGCTAAAGAAACCATGAGCAGCTGGTAACTTTTGAAAGAAAACCCATCTCTAATAATATTTTTGGGAAATTCGTTTAGAATAAAAGAAAAACTACTCTGATTTTTATTTTTTGTTGTTTTCAAATGTTTCAGTGAAAAAAAAGTCACCAGAAGGCAAAAACAGCTAAAGAAATCAGTATTTTCTTTCTGGTCCCCAAAAAGAAGCCCTGAATATGTAAAAAGAGGGTCTACTTATAGGGAGCTCAAGGATGGGATATGCTTTGGCATATTCCTTATCCAAGAGCTGAAAATAGTACTATGGCAACTGTCACCCTTATCCTTTGGGACAACTGCCCTTATTCCAGAATTTTCCAACCCTTAGAATGACCTTAGTACCCCTTAAGACATCTGATTTTACCAACCTAGAATGCTCTTTGGGTTATTAAAATTTGGTTAACTAACCCTAGTTATTTTCTTTAGTTAACTATGAGTTATTCTTTACCCGGGTTAAATTAAAGGTTAATTGATTAAGTTCCTATTAGTCAAATAGGTTTAGCTTGTTAACTAATGTAAAGCAATCAATTTAATTCCTTAACCTAGGTTAAATGATTTAGTTTAGTTAATTAATCTTAAACTAGTTTACTTAGACAAATTTTAGGATTTAGTTAATTACTTAAGAGATTATTAACCTAGGTTAACAAGTTATTTTTAGACAGTTGTCATTAACTAAGCTAACCTTAAGATTTTGGATTAAACTAGGTTAATCCATGACCATACACTGGTTCAGGATTCAGCGTTAACCTAATTAATCGACTAACCTAGTTAATTTAGTAATTAACTGTCTGGTAAAGAAATTCTGGAAGGTCGGGTATGAATAAACTAAGTGCTAAAAGAAAAAATCTACAAATTCGATGATGTTAATAATTTTTGTTTAACAATCATACATAGTTATACACAGTCAAGAACTAATAGTGTTCTAACACAAGATTTATGGATCAAACAACTAATCATTCATGCTTGATTGTCGACAGAAATCCATACAGATAGTGTTCTTGAAAAAAAATTAAAAATAACAAAAGGAAGCCGAGAAGCCTAATGCTAATCACAGATTAACGTGTAACATTATAAATTCAAGTGATCGAATCATAAACAACACAGTGATCCAACATGATTTTTAGTTTGAGAATGAACAGAAAAAAAGAAAACTAAACTTAAACGACGAACATATGAATCAGTAATCAAGACACCAGCGTATTTACATAATGATACACATATGCACAGATAGAGAAACAAAGAGAGTAGCCGTTTGAGGGATTTTGGCCGGAAAAATGAGGTTGTCGGACCTTGGCCGGACTCCGGCGGGTTTGAAAATGACTCGAACCCACAGAAATCAATAGCCCTTGTTGAGAGCTATCGATCCGTGTAGATTAGAGCCATTAAAAGTACCTGAGTCGTCTTGTAGAAGGAAAACTGGGGTTCCGAATTTTAGATTTGAAATTGAAGAAAATCGACTGGTTTTTTGAGGAAACTAACAATGGGAGGTGGTTGGGGAGGTCATGTGGATCATCTTGTATGATTTTGGGGTCGATTGGAGAAGCTCCGCCGCCGGTGGCGATTTCCGGCCGTCGGAGGACCGGTGGAGCCGTGGTGGGAGACGGCGGGGATGACTGGCCCTTATAGAGAGGATAGAGAGAGACGGTCAGGGGGGGTGTAATACTTTGGGGTGAATGAGGGTAGGTGGGGGTTGTTTGGACAGTTAAATAGTTAGGGGAGGATTAGTTCCCAACCGTTGGATCATTGAGGATCAACGGTTGGGATTTAGATGGGCAAAACGACGCCGTTTCAGGGAGGGACACACCTGGGTCGGGTGAGGGGTTGGGCTGGTCAATTTTGGGGAGGGGAATTTGGGCCCAGGGATTGGTTTTGGCCCAATTTCGGGTCCAAACATATTTAACTCTTTCTTTTTTTTTCTTTTTCCCTTTCCTTAACTTATAAAATTAGACTAAACCTAGATTAAACTCCCAACTAGAACCTAGTATGTAGAATCATAATAGTTATCTATTTCTAATATTGAACTAATTAAATGACCTAGAATTAATGGAAAAAAAATTACTAATTGCAATTAGAACCAACATAAATATGAAAATGACCCATATTTTGTAATTTTCTCATTTTTAAGTGAACAATTGATTTATTAATCCTAAAAATATGAAACACGACTCAATGCAATGAAAGTTACTTTAACATTTTATGATTCTAACGAAAGTAAACATGCATAAAATGGCAACAATTAACACGAAATTCTACAACATTGCAAATAATTGAAAACAAATTTATTTTCTTTAATTTGTAGGAGTAACTCATATATGGCATAGATCACGTGCTCACAGCTTCACCTCTTTGCTCGAAAACACGAAGAGTTTTCGGGCAAAGATAAAGTGAGCAAGTACGAGCGATTTTTGCCCGTTTGAATACTCCATGGGAAGCATTTTTGAAAAGTTTGACCGAACCTTGCTTTCGAGGTTGCCTACATATCCTTGGCTATAAAGGAATCAAGTCAGTGTAGTTCTGGAATTTTTTGGTAGCTGGGACTACCGAGTAACTTCGGTTTCACTGCGGTTGCTGCTGTTACTGCTGCTGATCTCATTATTATACAAGAAATAAAAGAAGTTAAGCTAAACTATGATCTATGAATTACAAGAATCCTATCTACCATCTTCAAACTTGGTCTTGTTGCTTCTACAGTTCTGTCGTGCATCTTGAACTGTTCACTTGCGCCCCCTGAAGCGAATTTCTGTTGTTGCTAACACGGATTGAATTCTGAAATGGGATCCCTTTGTTTTCGAGGTGGGTGCATGATTGCCGAGGCTTGAATTCCATTCCCTTGTTCTCCAAGCAGGCGCCTGATTTCCACACCTTGAAACTATGTTCCCTTGTTCTCCAGGTGGGTGCCTATTTACCAAAACTTGAATCTGTATTCCCTTGTTCTCTAGGTGGGCGCCTGATTACCAAAACTTGAATCTGTATTCCCTCGTTCTCCAGGTGGGTGCCTGATTGCCAAAACTTGAAACTGTATTCCCTTATTCTCCAGGTTGGTGCCTGATTGCCAAAACTTGAAACTGTATTCCCTTGTTCTCCAGGTGGGTGCCTGATTACCAAAACTTTAACTGTATTCCCTTGTTCTCCAGGTGTGCGCCTGATTGCCAAAACTTAGATTGTATTCCCTTTGTTCTCCAGGTGGGCGCCTCATTGCCAAACTCGAAACTGTATTCCCTTGTTCTCCAAGTGGGCGCCTGATTTCCACAACTTGAAACTGTATTCCCTTGTTCTCCAGGTGGTTGCCTGATTACCAAAACTTTAACTGTATTCCCTTGTTCTCCAGGTGGGCGCCTGATTGCCAAAACATGAAACTGTATTCCCTTGTTCTCCAGGTGGGTGTTGCCAAAACTTAGATTGTATTCCCTTTGTTCTCCAGGTGGGCGCCTGATTGCCAAACTCGAAACTGTATTCCCTTGTTCTCCAGGTGGGCGCCTGATTTCCAAAACTTGAAACTGCATTCCCTTGTTCTCCAGGTGGGTGCCTGATTTCCAAAACTTGAAACTGTATTCCCTTGTGTGGGTGCCTGATTGCCAAAACTTTAACTGTATTCCCTTGTTCTCCAGGTGGGCGCCTGATTGCCAAAACTTGAACTGTATTCCCTTGTTCTCCAGGTGGGTGCCTGATTACCAAAACTTTAACTGTATTCCCTTGTTCTCCAGGTGGGCGCCTGATTGCCAAAAACTTGAACTGTATTCCCTTGTTCTCCAGGTGGGCTCCTAATTGCCAAAACTCGAATTGTATTCCCTTGTTCTCCAGGTGGGTGCCTGATTGCCAAAACTTTAACTGTATTCCCTTGTTCTCCAGGTGGGCTCCTAATTGCCAAAACTCGAATTGTATTCCCTTGTTCTCCAGGTGGGTGCCTGATTGCCAAAACTTTAACTGTATTCCCTTGTTCTCCAGGTGGGCTCCTGATGCCTCTCTTACTTGAGGATTGAAAGTTGTCCCTATTCTTTAGGCGGGCTCTCCCGATGCTTCTTGAACTAGGAAATTGAAAGTTGAACACTGACCCTGTTTTCCAGGCGGGCCTGATGCCTCTTGAACTTGAAAAATGTAAACCAAACGTTGACCCTGTTCTCCCGGTGGGTGATTGCAATCATTACAAAACAGACAAAACAAAGAAAACTTGCTTCCCCAGTTTGGTATCTGGGCTCATCTGTGAGTGTTAATCGAATCATGTTACCCAAAATATCGAATAATTTAAACTAAATCCCATTATCCAGGAGGGTCCTGAAAATTTCAAATTGAATCTCATATTAAGAATGAAAACCTTAAAGCTAACTATATTTCCTCAAAGTATAGCTTACGCTAGATCTTATTAGTCATGGATGTTTTGAATTTAACTAAGTTCCATTGTCCAGGAAGGTTATGAAAATTTAAACCTAAATCTTTGAATATTTGAAATCAAACCCCATTATCCAGGAGGGTTCTGAGAATTCACGGTCAAACCTGTCTGGTGCATGCTTTCCTTACGGAGGGTTCCTCTGGAACAAACGAGATTTCCTGCCCCAGTTTCAATCAAAGAAAACTTTATCAGTTTAAAAATGTGGTGGTTAGTTTGTGGCATTCTTGCTGAGGATGGCCTTCCCACTGCCGCGCTTTGTTCTAACTGGCTGAATTTCAACAATATGACCTTGAAAGACCCGAATGACCTTTGCTCAAACCGTTGTTTTACATTTCTGTCCTTCCCATTTGAACCTCTGCATCTTCCACAACATTCACAAACCACTCGACCACTTGAACTTTCACTAACACCTTATTTCCATTTTTTGCGTTGTGCTATTTCTGGTATGCTTTGGCCGTATTTTGCTTTGTGCAATTTCGAAAGCTGGTAGTAAGCTTTGGAATCCTTCTTTTACTTGCTTAAACATTGCTGACATTGGTAAAGACTTAAAGAAAATAATCCCAAAAGAAATGAAATGCAATGACTTGGAGAATTAGGAATAAAGAAGAAAATTCGAAACAAGATGACTTATTTGTGGGAGAAAAAGGAAAGAGACTTATCTGGGTGAGGCAACTGGCACCAATGATCATGACATGCATTTCGGATTAATCAGCCCAGCCTGTTCAACCAATCAACTTTCAGTTGTCATATCTCATGCCCGGGACCTCCATAACACAATCTCTTTGCCAAGTCGCTGACCTTGCTCGGTTTGCGGTGCCCTGAAGGTTTTTAACCAACAGACCTCTCTCATTTGTTCATCTCTCAACTCACTGTCTCCCTACGATGCCTGTGAAGGTTTTCACTGATAAGACTCTCTTATTTTTGATTTCTCACTGCTTACCATCGCCTTACGGTGCCCGTGAAGGTTTTCACCAATAAGACTCTCTCATTTTTCATTTCTCTCAGCTTATCATCGCCTTACGGTGCCCCTGAGGGTTTTCACCAATAAGACTCTCTCATTTATTTCTCTCATTTATTTGTCTTCCTTTGTACGGCACGGAGTGTTACCCCTGGTGTGAATCATATCTCTGCCTCGCTTGACTTGGAACTCTCAAACATTGGTCGGAAGGTCTTTCTTTGGACCGTAATGCAGGCTTTTGGATGGGGTTAGAAAGAAAGGATAAAGGCTCAAAACAAATTGAGTGGGTTAGCAATTACAACTTTTGGAATCAGCTCTTTTATATAGCCACAACTTCTGCCCTAGTTTCTTTGCCTGGGGGCTTTTGAATTTTTATTTGGATGGGACCGAACCGTGAGGCTGCCTACGTATCCTTAAAATAAATCAGGTCGAACGTTGTTCATGTGGAATTGCTTTGTTGTTGTTACTTTTCTTTTCTTTTTCTTCTTTCTCTTTTCTTCTTTTTTCTTTCACTCTTTCTTTCTTTCTTTCTTTTTCTTTTCTTCTTTTCCTTCTTTATTTAATTTTGTGTCCATGTTTTTGAACTTTGATACTGATTCCAAAAAAGGGGTATGAAAGGAAATAAATAAGGCTCAAAGGGGTAACAGAGGGTGAAGTGTTTATATAGCAGAACAAAATGCCTTCGGCATTCCAATCTTCAAACATGCCAAGTACAAACAAACACAATTTAAACCGGAGAAATCATACATAATATCTTTTGACTGCATCAGAATTGATGGCCATATCTACATATTTGCCTTCTGTATCTGTTAAATACAAAGCACCATTGGACAACACTCTCGTTACGATGAACGACCCTTGCCAATTTGGGGCGAACTTGCCTTTTGCTTCAACCTGATGTGGAAGGAGGCGTTTCAATACTTGCTGACCTACCTCAAATTTCCGGGAATGAACTTTTTTGTTATATTCCCTTGCCATTCTCTTTTGAAACAACTGGCCATGACATACTGCTTCCAATCTTTTTTCGTCAATCAGACTCAATTGCTCCAAACGGGCTTTGACCCATTCATCATCATCGGTTTCGGCTTCATCAACAATCCGAAGAGATGGAATTTCAATTTCTGCGGGTATCACTGCTTCGGTACCGTATACCAATGAATAAAGAGTTGCACCTACTGAAGTGCGAACAGTGGTGCGATAACCTAACAAAGCAAAAGGCAACTTCTTATTCCATTGCCTGGAACCATGCATCATTTGTCGAAGTATTTTCTTTATGTTCTTGTTGGCTGCCTCAACAGCTCTATTTGCCTTGGGGCGATACGGAGTGGAATTCTGATGCATAATCTTGAACTGTTGGCACACTTCTTTCATCAAATGACTGTTAAGATTAGCACCATTGTCTGTGATGATTACTTTGGGGATTCCGAACCGACAAATGATATTTGAATGAACGAAGTCGACCACTGCCTTCTTGGTCACAAATTTGAAAGTTTTAGCTTCGACCCACTTAGTGAAATAGTCAATGGTCACCAGAATGAACCTGTGCTCGTTTGATGCCGCGGGCTCAATTGGTCTAATGACATCCATGCCCCAAGCAACAAAGGGCCACGGTGCGGACATTGTGTGCAACTCAGATGGTGGAGAGTGAATCAAGTCTCCATGTACCTGGCATTGATGACACTTGCGCACGAATCTGATGCAATCTCGTTCCATGGTGAGCCAATAATACCCTGCTCGAAGAATCTTCTTTGCCAGAACATACCCACTCATATGCGGCCCGCAAACTCCGGAATGTACCTCGGTCATGATAGTCGTGGCTTGCTTAGCATCGATGCATCTCAATAGCCCAAGATCTGGAGTTCTTTTGTACAAAACCCCCCCACTCAAGAAAAATCCACTAGCCAACCGTCGAATTGTTCTCTTTTGATCACCTGTGGCTTGAACCGGGTATACCCCCATCCTAATGTACTCCCTAATGTCATGGAACCATGGTTCACCATCGAGTTCCTCTTCATTCACATTACAGTAAGCATGCTGGTCCCGAACTTGAATATGCAGAGGGTCGACATAAGCTTTGTCCAGGTGGTGTAACATTGACGCCAAGGTAGCCAAAGCATCGGCAACCTCATTATGGATCCTTGGAATATGCCTGAACTCTATTGATCAAAATCGCTGACAAAGATCATGCAAACATTGTCGATACGGTATGACCTTTAAATCCCGTGTCTCCCATTCTCCTTGAATCTGGTGCACCAGGAGGTCCGAGTCTCCCAAGACCAAAACTTCCTAGACTCCCATGTCTACAGCTAACCGCAATCCCAAAATGCATGCCTCATACTCAGCCATGTTGTTGGTACAATAGAAATGGAGATGGGCTATTACATGGTAGTGATGCCCTGTTTCCGATATGAGTACTGCCCCTATTCCGACGCCTTTCATGTTAGCGGCTCCATCAAAGAAAAGTTTCCAGCCTAGTCCTCCAACCTGCTCCACCGCGTCAATATGCATCACCTCTTCATCCGGAAAATAAGTTCGCAATGGTTCATACTCTTCGTCGATCGGGTTCTCGGCCAAATGATCGGCCAATGCTTGGGCTTTAATTGCAGTCCGCGTCACATAGACAATGTCAAAATCTGTGAGCAAAATCTGCCACTTCGCAAGTCTTCCTGTGGGCATAGGCTTCTGAAATATATACTTTAAAGGATCCAGATGAGAGATGAGGTAAGTACTGTAGGACGACAAATAATTCTTCAACTTTTATGCCACCCAAGTCAGGGCGCAACATGTCCTCTCAAGGGGAGTGTACTTAACCTCATAGGATGTGAATTTCTTGCTGAGATAATAGATGGCTTGCTCCTTCCTGCCTGTGATGTCATGTTGACCCAACACACAGCCAAACGATTTGTCCAAGACCGTCAGATAAAGGATTAAAGGCCTCCCGGGTTCCGGCGGGACCATCACAGGTGGGTTTGACAAGTACCCCTTGATTTTGTCGAACGCCTCCTGGCACTTATCAGTCCATTTAACCGCAACATCCTTCTTCAACAACTTAAAGATGGGCTAGCAAGTTGTCGTGAGTTGAGAAATGAACATGCTGATGTAGTTTAAACGCCCGAGCAAACTCATCACCTCAGTCTTGTTCCTTGGAGGTGGAAACTCTTGGATAGCTTTGATCTTTGACGGGTCCAACTCAATACCTCGACGATTGACTATGAATCCCAACAGCTTTCCGGATGGAACACCAAATGTGCACTTGGCAGGGTTAAGCTTAAGATTGTACCTGCGGAGCCTTTGGAAAAACTTTCTCAAATCTCCGACATGGTCGGCCTGTTTCTTTGACTTTATGATCACATCATCCACGTAAACCTCTATCTCCTTGTGTATCATGCCATGGAACACTGTAGTCATTGCCCTCATGTAGGTTGCCCCAGTGTTTTTCAAACCAAATGGCATTACCCGGTAGAAATAAGTTCCCCATGGAGTTATGAATGATGTCTTTTCTGCATCCTCCTCATCCATCAAAATCTGGTGGTATCCCGCATAGCAATCCACAAAAGACCCGATCTCGTGCTTGGCACAGTTGTCAATCAGAATGTGGATATTCGGCAATGGAAAAATTATCCTTTGGACTGGCTTTGTTGAGATCACGGTAATCAACGCATACCCTGGTCTTGTCGTCTTTCTTCGGCACCGGTACAACATTAGCTAGCCAAGTAGGATATCGCGTGACTCGAATGACCTTTGCGTCTAACTGCTTCGTGATTTCTTCCTTAATCTTCACACTCATGTCAGTTTTGAACTTTCTCAGCTTCTTCTTGACGGGCGGGAATGCTAGATCAATTGGCAGCTTGTGGACCACCAAATCGGTACTCAAATCTGGCATGTCATCAAACGACCATGCAAAAATATCCTTATATTTAAACAATGCTTTGATTAATTCTTCCCTGATTTGTGGCTCAAGATGGACACTTATCTTGGTTTCTCTAACATTATCTGGATCTTCTGAATTGATTGCTTCCCTTTCATTCATATTAGGCCTGTGTTTTTCTTCAAAATGATTTAATTCCTTACTAATTTCCTCAAATGCCTCATCCTCATCATATTCTGTTTCATCATCATACTCTATTTCTTGGATCATTATTTCAGAATTGGATTGACTTTTAAGACTGGGCCGAAGATTCCCTCATGCATGTCATGTCATTGAAACCAGCATAAAAAGAACTGTACAAAAAGAAAAGAAAACAAAAATAAGAACTATCAGGAAAGATGCAAAAGGGAAATTGCATTTCATTGAAAATAAAGGATAACAGGGTTTGTACATCAGCAAACGGAAAAAAAAAATCTAGGTCACAACCCCAGAATAACCCAGATAAAAAGGAAACCAAAACAAACTACCAAGACTCCTTCCGAGTAGGGAGAGGAGTTGCCTTCCAATTGTTAAGCTTTACATTCGGCCCGACGAACTGCACGGCTGCTTTGCTGGACTGTCCTCCGACTTCTACCATGTTCACATCATCAAACAACCTCTGGAACCTTTCAATTAATTCCTCATCAACGTCAACCATAGGATTTGGAAATGTTGACACTGTGCGTTTCCTGGCACCCGGCTTAACAAAAGACCTAGAGAGACGCGGGATGGGCTTCGAAAGTTCCCACGCCTTCTGTTTCACCCTTTTAGCCCTTTTCACTTCTGCCGCTGTGGGTTTGAATCCGAGACCAAACATACCCAAATTCTCAGGGAGGGACACTGGTTGTACGATACCCTGCAAGGATGCACCCAAACCTTTACCTGGCACAAAGCCATTTTTCCACATTTCAGAGGCCACCATGACGGATGCAGAAGCTATCCTCAGAGTTGGAACACACTTCCCTTCCGGAATCTTCTCGATCGGCACTGTTTCAAAAACTTGATAAACCCAAGGCCCTTTGTCATCTTCGGCCTCAGTAAATGGGACATAGGCATCAGTGTGAGCACACAAATTCTCCTAACCATGAACGACGATCTCCTGTCTGTCCCACTCGAACTTGACCATCTGGTGCAAAGAGGACGGTACTGCTTTGGTGGTGTGTATCCATGGACGACCTAACAGTAAATTGTAAGAGACGGCCACGTCCAATACCTGGAATTCCATGGTGAACTCCACCGGTCCTATTGTCAGCTCAAGCATTATATCACCAACCGAGTCTTTTCCTCCACCGTCAAAACCTCGGACGCATATGTTGTTCTTATGAATCCTCTCATCCTCAACTTTTAACTTGTTCAGAGTAGAGAGAGGGCAAATATTTGCACTGGATCCATTGTCGACTAATACCCTGGTGACCACAGAATCTTCACATTTCACCGTAAGATAGAGAGCTTTGTTGTGTTCAGTACCTTCCATGGGCAACTCGTCATCAGAGAAGGTAATCCTGTTTACTTCAAATATTTTGTTGGCGATCTTTTCCAGATGGTTTACTGAGATTTTGTCGGGGACATGAGCCTCGTTCAGAATTTTCATCAGGGCCTGACGATGCTCATCTGAATGGATCAACAATGATAGCAGGGAAATCTGAGCGGGCGTCTTTCTCAGCTGCTCTACGATGGAGTAATCTTGTACCTTCATTTTTCTCAAAAACTTTTCCGCTTCTTCTTCACCGACTGCTTTCTTTACTAGGGCTGGGTTATCTCTGGATGTTTTAGCTTTCCTTAACTCTTCCGGGGCAAAGCATCTCCCCGAACGAGTTAACCCCTATGCCTCATTAACTTCTTCTTTCACTTCCTTTCCCTTATAGGTCATTGTCACCCGTTCGTAGCTGCATGGGATAGCCTTGGTGTTGACTACCGGAAACTGGGTTACAGGCTTGATGATGATCGGGTCCGTACGGGCACCCTCCACAATTATGATGGGCTTACTCGCCAACCCTGGCATGACCACCTTTGACTTATCTTGCTTTGCTACAGCATTACTTGGGGATTTTTCTCAATTACCACAGACGGCCCCCTATTTGTCGTGTTCAATTTGCTCACCGATCCTTCAACCGTCGGTTTTCTGACTGGCTTGACCTCACTAGACCGAATCATCATGACGGATTGTGAAGGCTTCTTGGGTTCCCCCTTATGCACTATCTCGATCATGTTTGTTTCATCATGGGTTGGCAATGGGTTCTAATTGATGTTGGGTGCCTCCGGGGTTTGGACTACAATTTTGTTTGTGTCGATGAGCTCCTGGATGGCATTTTTCAGGTGCCAGCACTTCTCCGTATCATGTTCCGGAGTACCAAAACAATATGCACAGTTCACAGAGTAATCAAGATTCTTTGGAGAAGGGTTTGGCAGTTTCGACTCAATTGGCCTCAACACATCCAACTGTCTCAATCTTTGGAATAAACTGGTGTAAGACTCCCCTAACGGGGTGAAAGTTTTCTTCCGCTGAAACCTCTCATTTATAAATACTGGTTTGGGCCGGAAACTTAGACCAACAGGGTTTCGGTAGGTTTGTTGGGGTGGGTAAGCATTTTGTGGAGCTGGGTAGGTGTTTTGTGGAGCTGGGGCATGCCATTGTGAATAGAAAGGGGGTTGGGTATATGACTGGGCGTGGTGGACAGAAATTTGAGGGTCTGGTGATGGGCAGTAATGTTGGGGTGGATTATATGGATTTTGGGGGTAGGCTTGGTGATGGGGTCGAGGCTGGGTATAATGGGGTGATGGGCCCCTCGGTCCAAACCATGATCCTGAATCAACTGTTGCCACATCTTCTTTCTTCTTCTTTCCTATCACTCCCCCGGTACCATTCTGAATGGCTTGAGAGGTTACTTTGATGGCTGAGTAGCTCATGATTTTTCTTGATTTAAACCCTTCTTCCACCATGCCACCCATCTTTACTACCTCGTTGAAATACTTGCCTATGGCCGATATCAGATGGCCAAATTAAGTAGGCTCCAGTGCCTGCAGAAAGTACTCCACCATTTCGTTTTCCTCCATCGGGGGGTTAACTCTTGCCGCTTGTTCTCTCCAGCAAAAATCGTATTCTCTGAAACTTTCACTAGGCTTCTTCTCAATCTTATTCAAAGACAAACGATCTGGAACAATCTCGATGTTGTATTGGAAATGACGAGCGAATGCTTGGGCCAAATCATCCCAAGTATACCATCTACTGTGATCCTGACGAGTGTACCACTCCAATGCCGCGCCACTCAGACTCTGGCTAAAGTATGCCATCAGTAGTTCATCTTTCCTAACGGCTCCTCTCATTTTACTACAGAATCCCCTCAAATGGGCCACCGAGTCTCCATGCCCGTCATATAGGTAAAATTTAGGCAATTTGAATCCCACAGGCAACTGAACATCAGGAAATAGACACAAATCTTTGTAGGCTACGCTCACCTGGCGTCCCAATCCCTGCATGTTCCTGAACGATTGTTCCAGGCTTCTTACATTCCTGAACATCTCCTCCTGCTCTAGGTTTTTAGGTGGTTTCTCAATCTCGACAGGGATGTCGAAACGAGGGGTGTAGGAGTAATGGTCTGGGGCCTTGAAAGTAGGCTCTGGGGGATAGTATTGGTTATCTTGGGTATGGAATAATGGCTCACTGGAGGATCGATGGAGTGTAGCGGGCGGGGGTGCTACGAAAACAGGGTTGGCTGGTGGAGGGGGGGGTATGTGATTGGTTTGGCTGATGGTGCTTTTGTGGTTTGGGAAGTGGTGCCCTGATAATGGTGGTAATGGGGGAAGCCTGGTGGATATTGCGGAGATGAGTCAATAGTGGGAGGTTCTTCGGGTTGGTCTAGTGGCGGGACGAAAGCAGGATTGGCGGGATATGATGGTGGTGGATGTCCCTTCATCCATGCTTGGTACATTTCTGCCATTTGGTGTTTCAACTTGTGTAACTTCTCTTTCAGATTAACATCAGACTCCTCTCCCTCCCTTGACGGATCAATAACACTTGCATCCAGCTCTTTGCCAGCCATGATCAACTTATCTTTAGACCTGGTGTTGTACGGGTGGGTTTCCAGAATTCCAAACAAACTAACCTCCTGCCTGAATTCACTAATAACAACAAACTTGTTAGCGTTAAAAGATTTAATAGATAGGCAACCGCACATTTGTGTAACGACCCGGTCCGTCGTTACGCGGCATACACGTCTATTCCTTTATTTATGTCTTGTAGTAGCTCGGTTAGACTGTTCACGAAGTGTTGGGGCTGGTTGGTTTGGGTTCGGAGCGAAAATAGAGTGGATTGAGACACATAGTCTCTAACAAAAGCTTTAGAGTTGGAAAAGTCAACCCGGAGTTGACTTATTGGTGAACGACCTCGGAATACGGGTTTTTATGGTTCGGATAGCTTCGTTAGGTGATTTGGGACTTAGGAGTATGTTCAGAATATTTTTAGGGTGCCCGGTGTAGAATTAGGCTTGAATTGGCGAAGTTAGTATTTTGGCGAATTCTGGTTGATAGGCGGGATTTTGAT